>JANHFX010011361.1:0-19181 GCA_027560015.1 Chloroceryle amazona
GTGACCGGTACCCTCCCGATTTCTAGAAGGCTGGGCTCTCTCTGAAGCAGGGCGTCCGCCGGAGGGGTCGGCAACGGAAAAGAATGCTTAAAAAACCTCTACCGGTCATCACACCCAAGCTCATCAGCCGGGGCCGTTCGTACGGGGCAAAACACAGAAGTGCGGGCGAGGAGGGGCAGCGCCTCTCCAAAACAGGGCTGGCTTCCAGATGTGTTTCTGTCCCTGCGGAGAGGGGTTTTCCGCTGTGCGCGGAGGGAAGAATTAGTCAAGTGTGGCCGCAGAAATAAAGCAAATCAACAATCCTCCCCATACAAAAAAAACCCAAACAAACAACAACAACAACACAAAAACCCCAGCCAAACAAACAAGAACCACTGAACGATGTCTTCACGTAGCAGGAAGGAAGGAAGGATGCAGGAAGACGTGCTTTGCTTCTACCTCTGACTGGTTGCTGCACAAAAGACACTTGACCAAAGTTTAAAGCACCGTTTGTTTTCCAGTGTGAATTTCTCAGTGCTTTTGACTTTGTGTCTCAGCCATCAAAGCATTAGCACCTCATTTCTGTCTTGACATCTCTTCGCAATCTGTTCCATGACCCATCTCTTCTATTCAGGCCACAGTTTTTGTTTTGAGCTCTGGTAGCACAAACGCCAATAAGAATTAACAGTTAAAACGATGTAAATTAGGTTGAGCTAAGCACTTGAAAGATAATATTCAACTGAGTAGGTATTTTGCAAAGACTGAAAGTCATTACAGAATAGGGGGACAGGCAGGAACTAAAGAATGACAAAAAAAATCCAAGCTGCTCCAGGAAAAAAGAAAATTCAGCTCTCCGTGCAATGCCATTCAAAAGAAACGGAGCATCAGTGTCCTGTGATGGAAGACAACCAGGCAGCGTGGGACAGCCCACACTTGTTCCTGTGACATGCCTCTGCCAGCACCTAAGCCGAGTATGACAGATTGCCTTTGAGAGCAAGGCTGGAGAGAGCCGCTCCTGGCAATTCAGTCACTTCGGATCGATACCGCACAAAACCCGTTTTTTACCTGTATTAGCACCACGGGCTGTTGGTTCGATCATCACCTTTAACAGGCGCAGCAGCCCACAGTAGAAATATTAAACCAGGAAGCATTCATAAACAACGGCTATTTTTCAATCGTTCTTGAAGCAACTGCTTCAAAACATCAATGGCCACGAGGGGGCTGCCTTCGTTTTCTAACCAGATGATTAAACAGCTGCCAGCTAACAGGTTTTTTTCATGTTTACTTTCCAAAGATGGATTGCTTTGGCAGCAGCAGTGCAATGCCTATAGTAGTTTGCACACTCAGAGTAAACCAACATCCCTATTCATCCCGACATTACACGGATCTCGGTTGCCATAGGTCCACCAAAACCACCCTTGTCCAAGGAGGAAAAGAGCTCTTAGTCCCCGGGGTGTCTCTGCAGTATACAATCAGAATTTCACCACTATACTGGGCATGCATGTTCAGCCATACTCATGTAGTTTTCATCTACTATAATTAGTTATAAAGTTAAACTAAAATATCTAAATATCCCCCAGAAGCTTTTTATTATTATTATTTGTAAGGTCAGCCTTAAAAGCAGAGTGTTTGTAAATGACATGTCTGTAAACTGGTAAGTTTTAAGTAATTAAGAACTGGGAGTTTGTCTGCACTAAACCTGGAATTCCACTGAACACGGTATTATATTTGAAACGTGATTCCCCATATTTAAAGAGTAAAGTGACAGTTGCACAAATGCTTTGCTATAAATTCACAGCACTGAGATTGTGCAGTAGGCAACACACGTTTGTTATATCCACACAGAAGAATGTCTTTGATATGAAGGAAACTTCACTGCATGAATAAAGGTTTTGAACTCAACCTGGGCAACGCAGACTGGCAAAAATTGTACTCAGGCTGTAAACGAAGTCAGGAGGAGTAATGGTCAAAAAGAAGAAAAAAATAGAGTAAGAAATAGTCTAACAGAGAGGAAAAATAATGGAGGAACAGCAAGAAGAATTTTCACAATAGGAATGCAAAGGAAGAAAATATTTGGAAAGCAAAGCATGGGAAAAGGGAGATTCCACCAAGATGAAGGTCATCTTCCGGCACTTAAGTCTAACTTACCCCGGTGGGATGTTTCTTGTGTTGCCTTTCTTTTTTCAACACCTAAAATGAAAAGAGACTATCAGCATGAAAGGACAGAAATAGCAAACACAACAGAAGAAAGAAAAAAGAAACAAACCACAAAACAAACAAACATAAAAAAACTAAAACCAAAAACACAAAGAAAAAAAAAAAGAAAAAAACAACACGAGAAAGGCCAAATAAAAGGAAAGGGAGAAAGAGAAGAATGTCAAAGAGAGAAGTCAGAGTCTCAAAAGCTCAGAAAGTGTTTTTGTGACTATGGGAGCACATGAACAAGCTTTTTATCCTGAACGCAGGAGCTAAATAAAGAGTTCAGTAAAAAGCATGAGGTGGATACAAAAGGGAAGAAAAGGGGTAGCAAGTGAGGAATAAACAGAAAAGTTCATTCTATTATTTATTTTAGATATCTGCTGTTAAATCTTCATCACATATTTATGTATATAACCTTAGGCCTGCAGTCTTGCCTGTACATACAACTTTATGCATAGAAGAACTTCTAATCACAGTAACTATGTAACTGTAAAGTTAGTGGGGGTGTAGGTTCCCATATGAAGTAAATGTTTGGATTCTTTTTTTCTCTAAACAGATACAATAAATTCAGGGACTTGTCAGGGCTCACAATGGGAAGTTCTCACCTAGAGGGAACACTGGCACAACCTTGTGAACAGGACAATCCATTTACCCCTATTTGTTCCTTTTTCAGCATAGCTGGGGGCAGAACAGATTCTATCTAAAAGCCACTTCTGCAGTGTCCAGCTCATTATCCCCAGTCTTTTCAACAGAGCTGGTTTACTTCAAAGAAACACAATCCCAGCAGGAACTGCGGCTGCAGGAAACTAAGTCAGGGACTGATCAAGCTCCATTGTGTTCCAAAACCACCACTGCAGTCGATACTGGAAATAGAAACACCATCCTCTAATTGTTGGAAACCTTCCACTTGTCAGCTTGAATGTGCATACACAATGCAAACCATCAGTTATTTTCTTGCACTTAAACAGGGTTTTTTTCTCCCTACAATATTTATCCACCCAATTTATTCTCGAGAGTGAATTAGCACTTTCTTGAACCTCTTTTGGAAATTCAGAATGCCTCTCCCTTTGAACAGCAGGCTCTCCATTTCCTTCAGCTCACTAGTTGTCCTTCTTTGCACTTTCTTCCAAGTTTATTCTTTGCTTGAGTGACCAGGTCTGTGTGAAGTGCAGAGGACTGGCAAGAATTTACATGGAGCATTAACACTCCTGAGTTTGCAAGAAGGAAGAGAAAAGCGATTGCCCTCACGCTCTCTACTCAGCTCTTACACTTTTGAATGAAGTCTCATTGATATTGCTCCTGTCAAGGAGATGTGTCCACTTCAGTCACCTCGATGCTTCTAAGACCCCTAGCATTATCTTAAGCTCCACATACATTTGCTCAACCGCCTTTCCCCTGAAACATTTAAACAGTGAGGAGTGCTAGTATGCAGAGCTCTACCTTCTGAAATCTGAAACAGACCTTCACTCAAAAACATGACATGGCAAACAATTTGTAAATCACAGAAGGCCATTAATTGCATTACAGAAAATAATGCAAGGCCAGCTACATAAACCTAAGGAAATGCAGAGAAGAAATAGTGTCTTAGTACTAAAAGTTAATTTTCTTTCTAGTTGTAACTGAAGGAACACAATGGTAAAATAGATGGCACACGTGGGATTTTGCCACTCTGTGTGTCCAGACAACACACAACAAGCAGCTGAATTAGAGCGGTTCCAATGCAGGTGCCATAGGCATCAATAAGACTCTCTTGGCTCAAAGCCTGCTGGTAACCTACACCCCTGGCTAGGAGAAGGAGCAAGCCAGAGGGCTGCTGAAGCTGACATATGTGAGTTAGCCTGAAACTGCTTGTGGAGCAGGAGTGACATGCGATAGAAAATTATTGTTGAGTAAAATTATGCTGAGCTGCTGCTTCAGCACTCCACACTGCAATCTGATGGCTGTCAGTTATTAAAGATAAGAGAGTGAAGTTCTCAGGGCCAGATTAGCCCTTTGTGTGGCTTACAGAGCAAAAACACCCAGCTACAGGAAGATACATAGGATAACAACCTTACTCAGTTATTCTGGACCAGAATTTTGCTATGTGCCACCAGTTTCACTGGAGCAATGTCTGTTTGTGCCAAATGAAATCTGATTCCAAAGTTAGAAAGCTGAAGAAAAATAACAGTTTTACCCAGTGTTCCTATCCAAAGGAAAAAAAAAATCTTAATTCTACTTTGCTGCCAGAAGATAAACCACTTGATATTAGTTCTTTTGTGAATATACATATATCTCAGTTGAGAGCACAGACTATTTGTGCTTTAAGATGTCTTAACATAATATCTTCTTTGTCATGTCTCATTACAAGGCAACCTTAAAATACAAATAGAATCAAAAGATCAAATTGTTTTATTACACGTCATGAAAAAAAATTGTTAGCATCAGAAGGCTTGCAAATCAGAAAATGTCCACCAAATGTGTGGAATAAGCAGTTGAGACAAGCCAGCAGAGATGTGATAGTGATGGGAAAGAAACAACAAATATGCACAGAAGAAAAAACAATCAAACTGAAAAGTCCCAACAACAAACTAAAAAGAGACTGCTACATAAGACAGTAAAAAAATTGCGTACTTTTCCTCATCTTGACACAAATTTTCTTTGTTGCCATGGCAATCATTTTATTCGCTCTAGGCCTCCCTTTGCCCACTATAAAATGCAGATAATATTTTTTACTGCATATGTTTCATTAATTCATTTCAAACTGCTTATGTCTGGAGACAAATAGCATTACATAACTCTAATTGCTGTTAATTAGTTGGGTTATTATATATAACTAATGTCCTTTGACAGGTATTTATTTCAGCAGTCTTTAGACTTCCTCTTGTAGCTGTCTAGATAAAATTAAACCATTGTAAACCTAAATAAATTGAATCTAACTAAAAAAGAAATTAAAGTTTTGAAAACCTGTATAGTTTCCTTCCCTCAAAAAGTCCTATCAAATTATTTTTCATGAACTCTTTTGGAGCTTCACAGATTTTAGCATTTTTGCTCATTGAAGAGGATTCTGCAAGTCTACTTTCACTCACCCCTCCACATGTTTTCAAGTTCCACTGAAGAAATGGCAAGGTGGTAGGAGTAAAACTGGGTCCAGCTGAGGACCAACCTAATGTAGATGGGGTCTTTTTGGTTTTGTCTGGTTGGTTTTGCAGCAGGTTTTTTTCTATTATCCTACATACCTGGAGATGTATCTGCCTCTCAGCCATGCTTTCACTTCAGGGAGCATTCAATTTAGATCCTGACTTACTTTCCATAATAATGGAAAATTCAAGCCTCTACAAATTACTTGAGGAAGTCACCTGCAACAGAAGTGCTATTGATCATGTTCCCCTAGCATTGGGTAGTCCCCTTCTCCAAAGACTCAGCTCTCCAGAGGAACCTTTGTAAAGAGCCAAGAAGCAGTCCTTTTTTCAGGTGTTTCAAAGTTGTCAAGAGCTCCAGAAGAATGGATCTAGCCTTACACACAGTGTTCCTCATCTGACTGCAGCAGTACAGCAGGAATACAGCACATAAGAAAATGTTGTCTTTCTTTGGAGAAAAGCAATAGGCAGGCAGATTTTCCAACAGATGTTAAATCTGAAATTGAGTGTTGATGGGAATAAACAGAGACTTTGGGCAAAAATGGAAATTGTAAACAGGCTTCAGCTTTAAGACTAAAAATGGAAATTATAAACGGGCTTCAGCTTTAAGACTAAAAATGGAAACTGTAAACGGGCTTCAGCTTTATGACTAACACTGTGACATTTATTTATCAGGCATTTAACATTGTATAATAGAGCGAATGTTGTACTTTGCCCTACTACTGTCAAAATGTTCATTGGCCTTAGTAAGAATAGGTATCTCTGCCTTCTCTGGCCACCTAACTTTCTGCCCCTCCAGAGCTGCTGACCACATCTTTGAAAGAATAGCGAAGATGGAGTGATTAAACATAAGGATGAAATCATGACTACTGCAGATGCAGAATGCAACAAATCATTAGGCATAATTATGTCAGGAAGAAGGCATGCTTGAAAAGAATGAAAATAGCTTGCACTAGTGATTTTCCATGATCCTTGCACCTCTTCATTCACCGTAAACAAAACAAAATTAAATTTACAAATCCAGCAAAAGAATGCAGCTGTTGCTGATGGGATATGTTCTTTTGATCAATGCTGCCTTTTGTTTCAGTTAAGATTTTTAACATGGCTGTTTAAAAGCTGTTCCCCTATAATTTTGTGATAGTTCAAGTACTTTAGGTTCTTTTTTTTTCCAAAGGACAGCTGTGTTGTTATCCTGACAAGTAATGTGTAGCAATGATGGATCTCAGGTCTTAAAAATTAGCTACTAAAGTGTGTCGGAAGAGAGATCAATTAGCATGAAGTGATTTCTGACAAACATTTTCCAATGAGCTTATGATTATGTCTTAGCAGATGGTAACTGAAAGGTTGGAACTATCTGAAGAGCGCTTCTTCAGCTGATAGAACAGTGATAGGCAGCCAGTTTGTTCTGGGCATTATATACCAGAATATGGCATGCACAGGCATACTGGACTTTTCCACTTGCTTTTCTGTTCCTGACTTGTTTTTCTGTGCTCTGCAATCTGCATAGGAATTTGTGAAAAAACAGGCCTCAGTATTTTTTAAGCGTGCAAAGCCAATAATTTTGCAAGTCCCCCTCAAAATAATGTTCCATAGGTAACATTGTACTGGAGAGCAGCTCCCCAGGCTCAATCCATTTCACAGATTTACCTGCTGTCTACAGCCACTAACACTATGCAACAGTGCATATAGGAAATGCACGAGTACCTCAAAACTATGGTGGATTGATCCGTACCACAGCCTTGCAGTGCCTAGATAATTTTATTAGTTCAGAGGACCTGATATCCTTCATCATCAAATGCTCATGCTTCACTGTCTCATCTAGTAGGGGCTATGCTCAGGTAACCCCTGAGTAGCATTACAAGAAAACCCAATGTTTTAAAATAGAGCATTAAAAGTTTACTTTTCAAGTTCTGGGTACTTTTTGTGACCATTTCCAAACAAAAAGATGACAGAGACAGCCCCTAAGCTTGTGAGTCCCCCAAAACCAGGGATGTGTGAATTGAGTAGTTCAGATCACACCCGCAGAGAACAGACACCAAAATGGCAGATTCAGTGTCCTGGTGCCAAATAAAACCTAACGCTTACGGTAAGAAACCAGACACTCAGGTTCATCGGTGCTTTTGGAATGAAATGTCACCACTCGGCAAACCAACCTCCAAGAGCAGCATGTCACCAAAAAGAATGTGTGTGCAAGGAACAGAACACAGAGGAGAGGACAATGAAATACTTGTGGGATCGCTCACCACATTTTTAAAAAAATTAATGGGGAAACAGAAGAGATTCTTTCAGTGTATGACTAAAATGAATTAAAGTCTGGAAAGACTTTGTGCCAGAGGAGACTGAAATGAAGCCTGTTAATTCAAGCATTAAATTATTTTTTTTAATGCTCAAATAAATAGCTTTTTCACACACATAATAGTACACACTGTTCTATGAGGACCTGGTCCTCTTTTGGGAGAGAAAAGAGATAATTGTGATGAAAAATATATTATGGAAGAACTTGCAGCCAGGTCCTGAGCTGCAGAATGCAACATTCCTATTCTAATTGGGAGAGTTATTCAGGTTGTTTGGCTTCGCATTTCTCTTTCTATTATTACTGCACTTCCATTTAGAAAGAGTGATCATTAAGAAGAACTTGTTCTCCCACCTCTTTTCACTAGCATAAACCATACTCGCTAACCTTCAACATCAGCTGCTTTTATTTCTTCCTGCATAAAGCACTGCACTTGGTATTTTTCTCTGAGAAGACAGACACAGAGGATGCGCAGGGTCACACCAATCTAATTCTCCAGCTGCTGACCTGTGTCCTCAGTGTAGCAGATAGCATGTGCCAGCTGTGCTGTAGTACCTGAGTCACCCACAGCAGCTTACTAGTACAAAAGGAACATTAATAAATGATGGCAGCACAGCAGGTTTGATGGAAGGACAACACAAAAGCAGTCACTTTGGTTCAAATGCTTATTATGCCATAAACCGATATCCTCTCAGACAATGTGACACATGCTTTGTATCAAGTGTACAGCTCAGTACAACTCAGTCTGTACATCCTTCTGTGGGAGCTCGCAGCCCAGAGGCTGTTAATAGAGTGAATCAGGTCCAATAATTAACTAATTCTTAAAGCTTTCAAGGAGGCATGTTCTTAATATTTCTGTGAAGTGACAGAGCCTGCAGCAGAATCAGCACAAGAGTACAAACACAGAGCTTCGCAGCTCTTACCTGCAAAATCAGTGGTCAAAAGGATGCTTCCAATGTCTTCCAATCTTTCAGAAAGTGAAAAGCAAAGCAAGAGTGAGTGGGGTTTCTCCCATTCAGTCCCATTTTTGTAGTCAAATCAATATTCTCACCTCTGAGTAAGGGACCAAATATTCAGCTGTTACAAGCTACCACACCCCTTCCAACATTACTGAAATTATACTGGCAGAAACAAGCTGAGCCCTCTGTATCTGTCCAGCCTTCTATGTCAGTATAAGAACCCCCCTTCAAGTAAGAAATATTTTATGGTCTTTATTATCTCTGTGCTAACTGTACTGAGCATTTATGCAGCTTACACAGTGGAAAAGTCCAGGGAATGCATTAGGATTGCACACCACCACTGTACCGTGACTTTCACAAGCTGGGTGATGACTGGGACATGGGCAACTTCATTTAAACTAATACCAATAGAAAAAAAAAAACTTTGTTTTGTGAAGTTCTATTACAATAACAATTTTAGTTATTATTATCATCACATAAAACTCTTAGTATATTTTAGCTTTTTTTCTTTTACTGCTTCCTTTGAGTCCTCCCTCCTCTGATATCAGTGTTCTCTGAGTAGGATAGATGCCATGATATTTGAAATAAAGGGAAACTTAAAAGCAAAGATTGTTCCTTAGATTAAAAGCTCAGCCCCATACATGGCAGGACATCGACCCACCTGTTGTTGGAACAAAGCTTTGGGTAAAAAAATGATAAAAATTCAATTAAAGCTGCATTAAAAGGCATGCAGTATAGGAAGGGTCTAACTTGCACAGCTCCTGGGCAAGTATTGCTCTGGTGTAGTCAGCACCCATTCAAAGTGCTGGTGTCACAGGGAAGAGTGGATGTGCTCAGCTGTGTGGGAATTGGCTGGCAGCATGGTGTTCTCAATGGATAAAAAAATATCGGTGTTCATGTTCACCTTTAACATATTAAATCTGCAGCTTCCTGCTAAACAGATAAAACTCTGTCACTTGTTTGGTCATCTCATTTAAACTCAACAGTTACCTCACGATTCAAATTTTTCAAGTCAGTCTATTGCATCTTGTATGGTAACTCACTAGCTTCATCTGCAGTGATGTGACATAACATTTAAAAACCATATTAATTTACTAGTTAATGTCAAGTGCAAATGCACTGCATCAGTTTATGTCTGAGATGTTATCACTAACTGAAATTGACTTCATGTTGCCTATGTAACTACAGAAACAATACGGTTTCTATCCAATGAGCCAAAGTAGCCAACTCCACAGATTACACAGTAAACATTTGTTAGGACATACCACAAGTGCTTCAGCACTAATTTATGACAATACATAATTAATCATAAGAAAACTAATAAACAGAATTTAATGAAAGACACATTGAGTGCAGTGTACTACAGAAGAATACCAAGAGGTCATGCCTCTAATACAACCCAAGTTCTTTATCCCAAACTTCATTACTTACTTAAATTATAAGTTACAGCAGAAGAAAGTTTCGGTTAATATCTAGACCTTGCCTTTTACTTTAGAGACAACCGAATGTCCTCTTGCCCGTGATGTTCAATTACTCATATGTAGAGTGTTCCATGCAGGTTAGAAACAAACAGAACAAGAACTAACACTTTTTTTTTTTTTTTAATGGAATTCTGATCTCATTGGCTTATTTGGGGATAGAAGTAGATCCTTCAAAACATAAATGTTTTGTTGGAACCAAAACAGATGGGAGACACACAGACTACTGAAGTAGCAGCTGGAAAAGGCAGCTGGTTCATTTCAAACAGGCAGCAGCTATGCTCTTCTTTAGGAAGTCTTGTGAGCAAGCTGGAACTGGAATGGAGACTGCTTAGGATTTGGTGATGAATGTGCTATTCTGCTGCCTCTGCAGCTGAGATGAGCACAGGCTGTTCAGGGAGCATCTCTCCTGTCACTGGCTTAGAAGCAAAGTTTGTGCAAGATTGTGAATAAGAAAATGAAGCTGCTATCAACATAACAAATGATGAGAGAAAATCAAAAGCAAAGCCTCTGGTCATAGGGAACCAAACAACCCTTATTTTTCTTAGTTTCATGTCACAGATGACTAAATGGAAAAATATTATAAGATGACACCCTCTGGTTTGTTCAGCTATCTCCTGATTGCCAAGTATCCCAGCCATGTTGCATCTCTGCTTCAGTGAAAAGTTCTCATGCAGACATAACATTTGCATGGTGACTGAAGAAGAGAATCCTAGGAGATGGGAAAGAAAAAAAAAAGGTGCCAAACAGACACAGGAGCAGCTTCCACAGATGGTGATGTATTTCATAGGAAGGCAATGAGAGCTTACAGAGTTGATTCCGTGTATCTTATAACCTCTTACTGTTTAAACATTCCTGTTAAGGCTAAATCAAAAAGGTGGACCACAGCCTGTACAGATGCATTAGAGCATTACTCCAACTGTAAGGAGCCCTTGAAAACCTACCCAGATGATAAAGAGAATCTAACAGAAGGAAAATTGCCAGTAATAACTATTATTAACAACTGCTATTTCATCCATCATTTACCATAGTGTCATCTCTCAAAGAAAAAAGCACGGTCTTAATCATGATCAGTGTAGGGGCAAAAATCTTTTTTCTCACAGTTTAGGTCCTCACTGAATTCACTGATGAAAAGTGCATTAGTAGGATAGAGTAGACAAGGGCAACTGGAAATTGGTGGTGGTGGAATCTTAAAAATAGCATATTCTAATAGACAACTGTGGAGAGAAAAGGAGAACATTTTAAGTAAAGAGAGAATTGTTATACCCTTTTCACCTTGAAATTTTCCCCCAAAATAGTTCAACCTGCCCATGGAATAAATAAGGCTATTGCTGTGTCAGACAAATGCTTTTAAAGCAATATCTGATGGAAGAAAACCCATTAATCTCTATGATGAGATGACAAGTTCATCCCACAGTACCTGTCTGAGTACAGAAGTGCAGCACCTGTATTTCCACCCCATTTTATTCTTTCTACAAATAATAAAAGCTTAATTCAACATCTTTTTTCAATCTACCATAACAGCTAGTTTTCTTACATTACTATAAGAAAAAGATGATAGAAGCAGAGAAAATAAGGCAGGTGCCTGACAAAAATCAAGACACGTTATCTTCAGCATTAAATTAACCCTCCAGACCTAGACCATATTTAAGTATAAATCCAGCACAGCATGGGTGTGCAGCTGATTGTTACTTAATTCCATTAACTCCATGTAGATCAATGTCTACCTAAAGTATTTTGTCAAAGAGGGGATACACGATTTCTTGAACTAGGACCTGAGTATGACTACAGGAGTACAGATAGGCTTCCACCCTAAGTATTTCAATATGAGATCACCTAGATTTTGCAGAGGAAAAAAGGTATAGAAAGTGTCATTCTATTACGGAAGGGTTGTCTCTGCAAATAAATTAAAATAATAAAAATGTTAGGAATTAATTGTTTTATTTTAAATGGAAGTGCAGGAGGGATCATACTGAATGTGGAATATGGTAAAAAAATAAACAACTGGGAAAAGAATGGAGAGCAAGAGAAAAAAGGGATTGATAACTTCTTATTATATGAGCAACATTCCTATCTTTACCAGCAAGATGCACTCTTTGTCACAATTGTGCTATTTGTATGTGTGGCCAACTTCACCTTGCTTGCTTGTGTACTACTTGCTGCATTTATGAAGATGTGCCCATTATATTTGTCACAGCAAGCTCCAGAATTCATCATAACAGTGCACTGGCCATCTAAAAATGTGAACAGTATTTTAACCTTCTTCATAATGAAGAATTCAGTAGTTTCTAATCATACTGAACTGGTAAGATTTGTTCAGAATATGGTGATTTTTTTTCTCTGCAATTTTAAACACTAGTTTAACTGTTGTAGAGTAGTTTGAACTAATCACGAGACAGACGTTTCCATTTCTCTGCAAAAAAAAATATATAAAAAATATGAATGGCATATTTCAAGTGCCCATCATTTTTTCTGGTGGCTTATTTTGCCTAGGAAATATTTATTTAGCTACAGAAATGTAAATAGAACAATCAAATACCTCACCTGCTTGATTTTTATTTTGCCCTTAACTTAAAATGAGGCCGATTACTGGAGTAAGTGTGAATATTATCTTAAGAGACTTCATAACACACAGCAGAGAAAGCTAAGTGCAGGAATTTGTCCGACTAAGCTAGAAGCAACTGGGTTTCCTGTTATGTAATAGACTCAGGAATGACATTGGGCTATCACACTTCTTGTTCTCAGTCATCACGAACCTTATCAAGACAGGTCACACTTTGAAAAGAAAAATCAATATAGATTTTACTTTTTTATGTCTCTGGATACAAAACCAGACAAAATAAAGCCAGCTTTGCAACAACCAGGACATTGCATGGTGACTGAAGAAGAGAATCCTAGGAGAGAAAAAAAAAAAAAAAGGTGCTCACTTCGATTGAAGGTCTTATCATCTCCTAGGAATATCTACCTCACACTACAAATAGCTGAGAAGATGCCTCTCAAGTTTACAGACCACAGCTCTGCACTACACTGAGAGATGAAACTCAGAGATGACTGCTGCAAACTACAGATTAAGACACCTTGGTCTATCTCAAAGTCAGACTGTGGTTTTCTAAAGACTTGAACATAGAACCAGTGAAAAGACTTAAAATCCAAGCACTTTTTTTCCTCCAGCTAGATGCATCCACTTCTAAATTATATTCCTTCTCTTCTCCACTCTGGCATGCAACTTCCTGACCCGTGTGGGATACTGCTTGAGCACTCTAAGTGGATTGGCCTAACTGTGCTCTCCAGTATCTCTTGGAAGACCCATCAGTGGAAAGGCATGCCCCAGGGGTTGGCCTAGGAACACAGCACTGCAAACGGCTCGGGTCATGGACTAGTTCCTCCTGATTTCATATGTAATTATAATGTATATGCTCCAACCATGACTGTGCATAATACTCTATGATTTGCTCTTTTAGCTGCACACAAACTGGCAGGAGAGGAAGGAACACTTTCAAACTCTGGCTGCTAAATTCCTAGTTTTGAGTAATTTGCGTTGCATGAGGGACAGCCTGATGTTTCATCCCCACTGTGCCTAATTAGCCAGTCATCATCACGTGAACTTTGTGTGGCTCACCTGAATGGAATGGAGTTTAAGGAGATAAGAACACAAAGCATATATAAAACCAAACAAACTTATTTTAAACTTATTCTTAAAAGATAAAAACTTATTAAACATATGAAAAGTTAAATAATATATGTGCTTATTCCAAAGAATTTACTCTGTTTCCCATGAGCATTCTGTCTCATTTTATTACATGAGAATTATGTTATTAACCTACTACAATCTAGGTAAAGACTTTACTGCATTGTCAGGGAGCTGCTTCTTACACTGAGTTATTAAGAATTATTTGCATCCTGTTTTAGAAGAGTTAAACTCCAAAATTTAGTACTGCAGATCTCTCATCATCCTTCTTACAAGCCAGATTAAACATTAAATTTTAATGCCATGTCAATAGTTCCATCAGCTAGACATGGATGAGTGAGTATTCACAGTAACTGAAGGCATCTACTTGAAGTTCCAGTGTTCAAAGCTGTATAGGCCTTTAGGAAGCCTATATATTGGTGTCTTGATTAATCTTGGGAGGCATCTAATTTATAAACTCAGTCATCAGAAATTGGTAATTTATAGCGATAACCCTGCAGAGCAACAGATGAAGAAACAGATATATGTAATTCACTTACAATTTAGACCAGGATGTGAAGCTGTGTGAAGAAAACAGAAAATTCTCATTGATTCCTATAAATCCTACATCCCTCTCTTCTTCTTTCTTTTAAATATTTAATGATGAGCACCGGACAATACTCCACTCAAATTCATATCTTGATCTCACAGGCTAGATACACAGGTTGTTGTGATGATGGTTTGAAGGCTATGAATATGCACAGCAATGCCACAAAGCTGGTTTTTATGTCAGACATAATAAATTCATGCACATTGAAAGGTCAGTCATTGAATTTCTTGGTTGAAAGGTCAAAATCTTTGTGAAAGACTTAGGAAAAAAGAAAGAACTTTAATTTTTTTTCTATTAACAGGATGAGGTCACTTGGCACATGAAATAGAGTTAAACCAAAATGTTGACATTAACAGCTGAAGGAAGATGAAAGGTGATAATAATTTCTTTTTTTTTTTTTTTTTGAATCAGCACTGAAGACTAGTTCAAGGATTATAAAATTGAGTGCAAACTGAAAAATAAGATAATCCCCCCTGACAATAATTACCAGGTCCTGGTATCAGCAAGAAAAGGACATGTTTATTATTACAGTTCTGTGTACCAGAAACGTTATTACCCATTAAAGTCCCCTGATGTCACCTACCCTCTGTTTATGAAATCCTGTAATTTGACAACTTGTTCTTTAATTGTCACCCCATAGTGGCCTCCAGTTCACAGCCACATTGTGAGCTGAGTCTCCATATATTACACATATTATGTAGAGTTTTCCAAGACTTCACCTTTGCTATGATCTTTATGATCTCTTATACGGCCAGCAAACGGCTTCAGAGAATGCCTTGACAAGTGATAAATTACACTGTGTTCTTTTGACAATCAAAGAGTATTCTTAAGATCAAGCATTTCTTTGGTATATAATCCTGAAGTTTGCAAGTTTCCACGCTTGGCACTAAGATATTTTTAATGCTAATTATCCTGCCCATTTTCAATTCTCTCTCAAGAATAGTTTTTAAGATTCCGTAGCTACCAGCCCTGTAGTTCTGTTTATTTTTTCACCTTCAGAAAGTTATATGATATTTATTCCCTCAAGAAGAGTCTACTTATTCCTAGAGACTTGTACAACTACACTTACATGTTGCAATGCCTCATCACTGTAATACCTCTTAGATGCTCAGCTCCGGTGTGATAGTCACACCACTGAAGTGAGGTGCTTGGGTTGTTACATTCTAAGCATGACATTTTAAAAAAAGATTCGCAAACATTCATCACACTAAAAGGGGAGCCACAAAAGCTAGCCAAAAGGAAACATTGAAAGAAACATATTTTAATTCTTTTCTCTTTTTTTTTTAATACAAAACTGATTTTGCTTAGGGCTCAAGCTACCAAAAACCTCACCTCAATACACACCACACCCTTCAAAAGAGGCTTGAGCTACTGAAGTGTTAGCTTGTTAGGCTCAGCTGTTCTATGGAGTTGAAAGCATCTCTGAGAGCTTCTACTCAAGCTTATTCCTTGAGTTGCAATACAAATCATCTGTGCTGGCATCAGCCTCTTCACCCTTGCTGCTGAGTCGGGAGAAGATAAAGCCTCCACTGAGGAAGAGCTAATAACTCTCCGAGTCTGGTGGTAGGTTTGTTTCAGAGATCTGGCTGCACTGCAGATCAGCAGATCATACCTAAAGGCTGCATCTCTATACGTCTGTGATTTACATGGGTAACACGGCACGTTCTGTGGGGCGTGCTGCTGCCCATCCAGTCACAGAGTGCTCCCTTCTACAGGGCCACTCCAATAGGCAAAACCACTTCTCTTTTTAGTGATTAAGAATTAGACTTTTTTTCCAAAGCTGAAAGTATGAACTGAGTGTCTGAATCCATTAATATTTCCATGCAGCTAGTGTGGGTGGACTTCGACAGCTCAATGCACCATACTGCTTCTCCCCCTGGCATGGGCACAGGGAGCACCAGGATGCTACAAAGAGTCTGGTAACTGCTGCTCTTTTGCAGCAAACCACTTTTCTTCAATATGATAATGGGAAAAATACAAATAGCCCCTACAACAAAAGCAGATAAACAGTCTAAATCTGTGCTGTACTTTTTACCAGATAAATTAATTCCCTAGGAATTTTGTTTCAAAGGATTACTAGATTATATTCTCTAATAAGTATAAAATTGAATGAGTTCACACTGGCAAGACATTTATTTTACTGAAAGGAAGTGCATTCATACACACAAATCAATTTGTTGCAAGATGCAGGCCCTGAACAAACAGCTCTTAGATATTCACACCAATCCATGTACTGTTTTTGCAAGCACCAGAGCAGGCATCTGAAGCCTAGCTTGTGGCTTCCTAAAACACAGTCACACTCAAATGTCAGGACTGCTTCCCCATTTGCACTTGGGGACTGTGAGAATGCACATTTACTGCACTTTCCTGTACTCCTCTGGCTTTCTGGATGTTGCTTGTCACCATATGAGGATGCACAGGTGACAATCCTGTGTCTGTACAAGATAGGAGGAGTCTACCTGGAGAGCCGAATGGTCCTTCAGGCTGTTTGCTAAGGAAAGCCCAATTTGGGAGACTGTAGGAGCAACACCCATCAGACAGTAACTTTTTTAAAGTAATCCTCCTTCCACTCTTTCCCTTGTCTGAAGAGAATTTCCAGAGATGGCATTCAGATCAGAGATGGCATTCAGATGCAGGAATGTTTCTGCACAAAACTTTTTTCTTTTCTTTCTTATTCCAGTGCTTGAGACTCAAATTAAAAATTTCATCCCATTTATTTTTTTTCCATGTACTTATAACAATTTTGAAGTGAAAACTCTCTTTCAAATTGAAAAGCTTAAACATTTACTTAAAAAATAATGGTCTCTAAACATAACATTCCAACAAAGAAAACAATTCCCTACTTTTTTTTTGGTCAAACCTGTATGTCAAATATTGACAGGCTCTGTCCCAAACAAGTAGATTCTGACCTTATCTCTATCCCAACTTAATTATTAATGAAATTCACATGTATCAAAATAAATTCATCCAACACACAGATTTCCTGGTATGGTGGAATCATTGAAAAAACAGTTTCAGATCTGCTTATCTTTTAACCATAACACAAAGGAGGAATGGTTTTAACGTCTGCTATGCTGAGCTTTAGAAAGGAGTGTGATATTTCACTGGAACATAAATCAGCACAAAACCTCAAGCATATGAGGAGTGTCAGTGACTTAATTAAAATGAAATAAATGTTTGTTGAGGTTTTGGACGTTTTTGTTTTGTTTTTTTAGAACGATTAAGGGCTATCATTTCCTCTTAATGTTCCATAATCAGTCCTTTAACTCCCACTGACGCTAATGGGAACAGCCTGCTTAATCACTGCCTGCAAAGATGGATATACTTGAACACGTGGTGGGTGGAGGCTGCCTTGCCTATTAACAGAAAAAGGGCATGAAATCTACTGTTCTGCTGACATTGTTTTACGATTCTTTCTAACGGTGTGAATTTTAAAAGCCTTTGCTTCTAGAATATATTTTCAAAAGAAGACTTTTAAGAACCCTGTCTCATGCAAGAATATTGAGACACAAAAAAAAGTCAGTGATTTTCTATGACACTAAGTTTACCTGTTTATGGCGGAACCAAGAACAGAACACAGCTTTCTGCTCTCCACTGCTGTGCTGCAGTGTTCCCTCTGCAAGTAGGTAGAACTAATCTTTCTGTGCTTTCTAGCAAAATGCACAATTAGGGGCTGACTCGAGTACGCTGAAGTCAGTGCTAAAAAGCAGCCCTGAGGAAAAAATCAACCCTAACCCATTCTCAAAGGTCTATGAACTAGTACAGAGACTGGCCCCAGCTTTATCTACTACTGATATAGGTAAAATGCAAGTTTAGAGATGCTGGGAAGACTATTCTAAATATGTGCTTATTATCAGCTTGCCATGAAGATACCCTCCTGGCTTGGCTCAGAGTGAAACGCAGCTTCCAGTTTACTCCTGCGGATTGCCATCTACTGGCAGAAAGGAAGGTACTGAGCAAATGCATCCAAATGCCACAAAATGTTTTCCTCGGACTTCAGTATCACTCTGGTTAGAAATACTGTTGCAGGTTAACAAGATTACATATTCGCACATTATCAATGCAAATGAAAGAGGTGACAGGCAAGGGAGGAAAAGGAACTTTTCCAAGGTTTAAGGAAGATGAAACTAAGAATGAAAAATAGGCCACAGTCTGGGAACCTCTGATTTTTGCAATGTCCTCATCACCAGTATAATGTTAAAAGATATTTTTTGGAAGCCTATCCAGCTCTCATTGAGCACAACCAGAAAACAATTCAGTCCTCTCTAGCATCCTTGCAGCCAAGAGACAAAATGATAATGACAATCTGATGCTGGCAATGTAGAGTGAAACAAAGTGAAATACTGTTGCATCACGTAGCCAGGATAAGAAGGATCTGAAGCCAAGTATGTTGAATTACTGAACTAGTGATACAGGGTACTATTAACACTAAGTTAAATTGCTGAATGTATCCAGAAGGAACAAAAGGAAATAAAACTATTTGTAGTGCCTATATTTCATTATGATGATTCTCAATGCCAATATAATTTTGGTGTAACTTTAAGGCAATTGCCTATGGGATAGCTATTTCTGGTACCCTGCAGTCTAATTATCTGAGCCCATTAGTTAAATCATATTTCAAATCTCTCATCTATATTCACCGAAATCATAAGTCTTGCCTTTTGATATATCATTATTCTTATTACAAAGATAAAGCCAGATGGAGAGGGAATCTCGGGCTCAAGGTATTTGGATGAATCCCTACAGAATGTGACATGGCAATCCTAATGCGGGGTGGCGAGGGAAGACGCGGTCAATCCATGGGATTGGTAGGCGAACTCCGTTTATTAGCTATCAGCGCAGTACTTTTATATGGTCACCTCATTAATAGTCACACTTGT
>JANHFX010011362.1:8373-21764 GCA_027560015.1 Chloroceryle amazona
AAGCCCCCCGTGGAGCTGTGGTGCTGAGGGCCAGGGGTCAGTGGTGCCCTGGCAGTGCTGGGGGAATGGTTGGACTCTGAGATCCTAAAGGTCTTTTCCATCCTGAACGATTCCATGATGCTGTGTTTTGGAGCTGACTTTACCAAGAGTGATGTTCAAAATGCGATGTTTCGTAGTCGTGCAGAGGAAAATCCTGCCTTTTCTGCTCAGAAAATCACATTATGCAGCAACATAAGACTGAATAATCCAGGTACTGTTGAAGAGACATCTTATTTTTCCTCCTAGGTTGCTTAATCAATTTCTTTCAACTTCTGTATACTGTTTGATGAATGTTATTTCAAACTACTGTCAAAGGAGGGAAAAATGAGCCACCTACACCCTGCTTCTAATACAATTGTATTTTCCTTGAGAAACAGAGAATGAATAAAAATAGGTGTTAGCCCATACGCCTGGCAGAGAGCATTTAGAATCATCAGGCATGTTTCTACTCTAATTATAATTGTCGGGCCATTTTGTAAACCAAAAAATTCTCTAAGTTAAATAAAATTCAGAGACAGGCAAGGATATTTGCAGCTCCAAACGAGCCCAGCAGTATTTGTTCTTGTTTGTGTTGTTCCCTCCCTACCCATTGACCTCTCATGAAAATTAAAATGAAGACATCTGGTAAGGTTATGAATTTGGTTTGTCTGGAGGTTGTTGGATGTCTCCGTGAGGGAATCTAACGCAACTGGAGGAGTGTGTAGAAGAAAACCCCCAGGTGCAGCTACACGGAGGAGTTTTCACACCCCTTTTTCATCATGATTTAACCAAAAGGCTAAATATTTGTTGTTGCTGATGCTTTAGAGTCTGTTAGTGTTGGGAGGCAGCTCATTGTAGGCACCAGACTGCCATTAAAAAAGTATCTTCTGAAATGATCGCTGTTACTAAAGGCAAAGAGATGATTCTGTGTTAAAGATGAACAACCCCGTGACCTTAGCTAAAGGCAGGGGATGGAGGTGGTTGGAGTTGGTGGCCGTTGGGTTTTGTGCACAAAACCCCACCACCCTGACGTGCTGCTGTGCATCAAGATGTGATTAGAAATTACCCCAATTAGGAAGATGCTTGGGCTGGGGGCCCCAAATTGGAGATTTTAGGAGAATCAGCATACACTGGCTATTCAGCTGCTGGTTGCACACAGTTAAAACACTTAAATGATGCTTCTTTCTTCTATATACAGAATCACTTGTGGCTTCTGCAACTTCCCTCCCTGGAGTGGCTTCGTTTTTAACCTTGGTTCTTCACATGTGGCCACCTTATGTCGGGCTGCAGCCCGTGTGCCTGGCATGGGGCGTCGCAGAGCTAATGCAGTTGGCGTTTCAGCTGCACTTGGTCCTCAATATAATAACATTTTGTTCAATAGAAGGTGAGCCTGGGTTGTAAGTGGGTTGTGAAATGCAATTAAATGGTGGAAAGCTCAGTATCAAATTCTCCACACTGGAAACTTCATTTGGTTCCTTGTCATTTGCTTGCATCTCTCTAGCTCTTGTTTACACATTATTTCCCAGCATTTTGTTGGTGTTTGTTTGGCTTTTGGGATTCGTGCTGGCATTTCTCTTGAGCTTTTCAATGCTGACCCATGGCAGCTGTACTTGAGGAGTCAAATTCACGTGTAGACCAGGGACACGGTCTAGTGGTGAGCTTGTGTTGGGTCAAAGGTTGGCCTGGATGATCTCGAAGGTCCCTTCCAACCAAAGACATTCTGTGTAGCTGTGGCTTCCAGATTGGCCTGCTCTGGCTTTTTCTCCCCTCACAACACCGCGTGAATAATTTACGGATGAAGTTTGTCTCTTCTTCACATTTTCTTTTCCTATTTCCAAAGTCTTTGCTGAAAAATTTATCAGAATAAGCCTTTTTCTTTAGCTCTTTTTCTGAAGAGGCCACGGGAAAAATTTCTGCAGCCTAATTGGAGGTTTCCAGCATCAGCTTTCTCCTGCGAATACACAGCAATTTAAAGTGTCTGTTTTGTGAATATTTGCTGTAACTGGAGTGGGTGACTTCTTAAAGATGTTCTGTGCTGATGCACATTTCTCTCGGGAAAGTTCCCTTTTCAATATTTGTGGAAAAAGCACAAAGGACACAGCTGAAGCCTCTTAATTTGAAAGTGTATTTTAATATTCATGATGCCTATTTTAATATTCACCCATGTTCTACTCGTGTGAAGGCAGCGTGGCTCTTTTAAGGTAGAATATACCTGTGGCAATTTTTTGGTTGTTGTTATCAGAAACTTGTAACATTGGGAAAAAAACTACAGCAAGATTTGGCCAGAAGAAATCCTCCTGCCTGGCTGAAACCTTAAGGAAACTCAAATCAGGGAGGCTGGCATCTTCTTCCAGCTGGAGGGCAGAAATTACATCTATTCTGGTCCAGTATAGACTGGTGTGAGTGTTGGAAGGGCCACCGTGACCTGGCAGGTGCCTCGGGAGCCAAGCTGGGGCTGTACGGGATGTGTTTGGCCACGTCTTTCCTTTGGTGAATCCCTTCTCATCCCACATCTGCAGCTCGGATGGAGAGCTGTTCAAAGGGAGGTGAGGATGGAAACCACTTTGGACCCAGTCAGGAAGAAATTACTTTTCCATTTGAAACCAGTGCTGCTGAAAACCATTCCTTCTCCTCTCAGCTCAGCATCCAGTGCTTCTCTCCATTCATCTGGTGCCTGTCGACATCTCTTCAAGCTGGCTTATGGGGAAATTTCCTCCTACATGTTATTTGAACATTTTTTTTCTCTCTATCCTGATAAATGATGTTGCCAGCAAAGATTACTTCTTCTCAGGGCTGGCAAACACTATTTCTGACCTAACAGCTTATTGGGAATACAATTGGAAAAAACATGATAACGTTTAAAAAAAAAAAGCAGGAGAGGATAAAGGAAGAGGAGAGGTTTTTATCTCCCACCCAGTAGCAGCAGACAGTGGAAGTTCCTACTCTGATTATCTCCAGAGTGTGCAATTTTTCTTAGTGGACCTGGTGATTAAGTACTTAGCTGAAATGCCTGAGTGTCACGGGCTGCTGTCTTCCCAAGGTCACTGTGCTCATGGGAGAAGGTCCCCGCTGTCACCTGGTGAGTGGTGCGGGCTGTCCCCTCTGATGGAGCTGTGGAGGAGATGACATCTGCCCGCCCGGCAGCGGTGGCACGGCAGGGACCCTCACATTTGCTCTCTTTACATGGCATGTGCATAGATCTAAGCTTACTTGTAGGCTGATTTGCTTGAACACAGTGAGAATTGCATTGATCAAACAATCTGCGTGTTCATCACCTCTAATGAACTTGCTTGTAGGTGCTGTTGGTCTTAGAGATCTGAATCCTATGTTCAGCAGAGTCAAGAGAAGGAAGGGATCCCACTGCCCAAAGGTTCAAACCCAAGCAGTAATGCCCACAGCAAAAGTGATTTTGATCAAACCAATAGAAGCTTTTAAAATTAACTCGGTTTATTTCTCTTCTCCTGTGTGGGGGGAAGGGGTGGTGGTGATGCAGCGCTTGTTTGAACTGGTGCAACATCAGCAGTAGTGAAAGTAAAGCAATTTTTCTACAGGTTTTGTCCTCTAAGCAGAATTTAATTATTAATATAGCTCTGATTTGGAAGCATTCAGAGATAGCCACTGTTATCTTCCTCTGGAGATGTCATAGACACCCTCCAAAAACACCCTCTTCTCAGCAGCAGGTAATTCATCCCCTGTTTCAGAGCACGACCTCAAAATCTCAGTCTTTTGTTTCATTTCTTAATTATGTCAATAATCCCTTAATCTGCTGCTACACTCCCTTATTGGTGTATTCACTGAACTCTGCAGGGAAATATCTTGCTGAAGTTATTTTATTACTCAGTACAATTGCAGGGTAGTACCTACACACTGGGGGAGGGAGAAGGAAAAGTTACTTTGTGAATTTATCGAAGCTCGTCGTGAAATCAGCATAGGACACCCTAAAAGATGTGATTTCCAGAGCCAGCTGAGTGCCTCTCCCCCAGAGGCTGCCCAGTTGAAGTAACTGGCCATGCTGGTGACCGAAAGCTCTTGGCCAGACGGTCGCTATGAGGTGACAGGGTATTATTTAATACTTAAGGGTTGCTCAGATGTGGACTCGAGGGACATGGCTTAGGGATGGACTCTGTAGAGCAGGGTTAATGGTTGGACTCGATGATCCCAAGGGTCTTTCCCAACCTGAATGACACTACCATATTCTGGCTGCAAATATGGACTAATACCCATCCCTCTGTGTTAGTATGAAGGAGGAGATGCAAAGGTACAGCTCTTAGCTTAGTCCCGTGTGAGCAATGTAAGCATTTTCTGCTTTTCCTGTTGGATCCTTAGTGGGGGAGCTGGGAGGAGGAGGAGGAGCAGCTGTGCAGCTGAGCTGACTCTGACCAGTCAGCACATTCACCTTGGACACCCTCCTGACCTTCAGAATTCAGGGGGGAGCAGTCAGTCCTGACAAGAGGTCTCTTTAGGACTTTTAGATTGCGTTTGGTCTCCCTCTTTCTTATTTCAATTACCTAAATGTTTACATTAGTCATAATTTTATTTTGACACAGCTAGAGACCAAATCCTGTATTTGCTTTGCTACGTAGCCCGTAACTAACAAAGCAACAATTTCTGTCCTGCAGGCTGAAAGCCTACCAAAGAAGTACCCTGCCAGTGGTGTCCAGGGGGATGTGGCACATTGCACCATTTCTGAGCTGTAATACTTTGATTTATTTTCACCTAGTTTGCAGAGCAGCCGACACCTGCATGTGGACCCTTGACTAAAGGACTGAAAGAGGTTTGGGAGATTCCTGTGTCATTCAAACCCTGTCCTGTCACTGTAAGGCAAAAGAAAAAAAAAAGTATGGCATTAAATTTTTTCCTTAGCAGAAGCAGTTCACTCACCCGTGCTCTGTTTGCACAGGATTTACTCTGGTAAGTTTAGGGTACGTGCTATTCTGCATAGCAGTGAAGCACATCCTTAAGTCTCACTGAAATATAGAAGGCGACAGGAATTACAAGTCTTTCCTGAGGAGCTGGAACAGAACCCATTAAAGTATTGCAAGTCATGCAATTCAATGGCCCTGAAAGTATAATTTGATTGTAATTCAGGAGGTTACTAAAAGGAAATCCATACTAGATCGTAAGATAAGCAAAAGCAAGAGGTGTATTTGCTATGAGTGGTTAAATGTGAGGTGTGCGAGTCTCTTATCTCTTTTGTCTGCAGTTTATCACCACTGAAGGCGAGTAGAAGGGGAATAATATCTAGTTCACAGGAGAAGATTGGATTAAGCTTTCCCAGAGGTCTGATGGGAGTGATTTCCATTTCACTCTTGGCTGGATTAGCCTAACTCCTTCAGGCTATTTCCAGATCTGGAAATGAGAAGGTCTTGGCACGTGGGGTGGGGGGAGGATGGTGCCTACCACTAGTGGGAAGGTGGTGGAGCTCTGGAACAGGTTGCCCAGGGAGGTGGTTGATGCCCCATCCCTGAAGACATTCAGGGTCAGTCTTGATGGGGCTCTGATCACCCTGCTCTAGATGCAGATGTCCCTGCTCCCTGCAGAGGGGCTGGACCAGATGAGCTTTGGAGGTCCCTTCCAAGCCAGGGATTCTGTGATTCTGTATATGGAGAAGATGGCTCCAACTGGCTCCAACCTTGGAATAAGCCCTTTCTGAAACACCCCTTAAATGAGAGACATGAGAAGTGCAGCACAGAGCAGCATTCCCTCAGCTGCATCCTCCAGCATGCGAGGGTCCTGAATGTGCTGAAAGCACAGGCTGTCCAAGGTGCAAGAGCAGGCATCAGAGAGACCACACAGCCACCTGCTGTGTCCATGCTGGAGACAGACACTGCTAAATAAAAATGACTTGGGTAGATGTAGAGAGCCACACGTTGGTGTTTCCAGTTAACTTTCATTGTCTCAGTCCTTAACTTTTCCCCTTACCTGTCGTTGTAGAATTGAGAGGAAAAAGGCAGCCAGCCTCTCTCTGCAGAATTCTGCCTGCCTCACTGTGTGACTTGGGAATAGCCCCAGCTTTTCTGTGTTCTCTTTCCATGTGAGAAGGAATTCTGCAGCAGCAGAGCGCAGGGTGAGCTTGGTCCTGCTCTGGCACGGGGAGAGGATGCTGCTGCTTCTGCTATGGTGACATCCAGTCTGTCAGTGCCTCCTTCCACCTGCGTTATATTAATTTTAGTGGAAATGCTGTAGTCTGGCTGCAAGGTGGTTCTCAACCATACGTATTCCTTCAGGCAGGGTGGGTTATCCAAGCGAAGGCTGATTATTCAGAAGAGGTGGTTTTCTGCTTCTTAAGTATTTACTGTCCACATATTAATATTTTTTCTTAGCTTTTTTCAAAGATATCATAATATGCTTTACGTGCGGGTGTGGGTGAAGAAGAGAATGCACTCTTGGAATATTGGGTTTTACTATGCCAGCGATAGCTTAACTTAGCAGCAGCGATCACAAATAGACACTCATCACTTTGCAGCTAATACCACGCTGCTTGCAAATGGAGCAGGAGATAAACCCTGCATCTTGAAGGCTCTGACAGGTAACTGCGAGGAAGTTCATAACAGCCCTTGGAGCTGAAATGAAGGGCAACTTTCCCTGGTTTTTCATTCTGAGGAGGCAGGCAGCAACTCTTTCTTGCCCACGAATGGCCAGTGCTGAGCAGAACAGCATCTTCCCATTCACATCGGACCTTTTGAGTTTTCAAGGACCACACGGTTCCCTTTCTAACACTTATTTCTTTCTGGTTATTCTTAGAATTGCTGCATTTTCTTTGAGCTCCTGGGCACTATAAGACATCTCCTAGATGTTGTTGAATCTTGTCATTTTTGATAAACCTCTGTGAACCACAGAGCTCAGCTGAAACTGCAGCTCAGCATCCTGAAGTGACGGTTTAATCTATTTCTAGCATTGGAAAGAAGAAAAAAAAATAGAGGGGGAAGCAACAAACCTCACAGCTTTCTACCAGTAATACCGATGGGAACGAATTGGCTCTCAGAAAATAATTTAATCCCTGGAGTACTGGAGATGTCTTTTGAGTGTCGTGTTTAACAAAGCCTAAGGTAGGGGAAGTGTCCTGTTGTTGTGGCTTGCGTTAAAGAAAACGAAACCTTTTTCCTCTAAAGAAGTTCATTAAAGTGCAGGTTTATTTTACTGTTTTCCAGACTGACTCTGCCAATGGAACAACCTTCTCTTGGAAACCCTGAGGACTGGTTTTGCCTTAGCACTATCGGATCGCTTCTTGGTACGTGCCTTTTATATTGCTTTGATCTATCGGCCACGATGGTGGAGAGGCCAGTGGCAGTTCTCTTTAAGAGATGATTGATTACTCACCAGGAGAGCGAGAGGAAGCTTCTCAAGACAAAAAATTGATGCTGGCTACCCATTCGCCATTGGCAAGCCAGCAAAATTAAGTCTCGGTGTTTTAGTCTTTGAAATTTCCCTCTGGATTCAGCAGGGTAAGAGGACAAATTTCGCTATCGTTTTCATAATTCCATCTGGGTTAAGACAGTCCTTAACACAGCAGTTGCCATCAAAATAAATGTCAGTCGAATGCCACAGAAGATGAGAATTAAAATTCAGATGCTGCATCTGCCTGGTTCTCAGGGTCAGGCAGAGTTTATTTCCTCACAGATGCCAATCAGCAGCTCCGTCGGCTCTGGACAGGCTCCAGCTCAGCGAGGGGCCGTGGATGGAGTTTCTGGATGTCACCACAGGCTGGTGGTAGACAGGTCTGTGGTTGTGTGCCTCAAGGAAAGCCCATCCTCCTGTCTCAGTCAACTCTCTTTCTCAGGCCAGCAGTTTTCCTCCTTGTTCGAGACTGCTTAAGGGTTTCTAGGTCAAGCCCTTTTCCACATACTTTCACTTGTGGATTCCCTCTGTGCCTGGACACCTCTGGGTTGGGGTTTTTGTGTGTGTGTTTGGGAATCACTGGTTCAAAGTAAAACTGTTCAGTATGATGTTTTGTCAAGATTCACTCCCTCCAAACAACCACCCTGGTTTAATGTTTGAATGGCTTTACGTTTCTCTCCAAATACCATCAATTATCTCAAAAAGCTGCAAACGTATCTCTTAAGTATCTAAAGCATACATGGAAATGTGTCTATAAGTGCTTTTAGACCAGGAATTATTAGGAATAAACAGGATGAGCAGCTGTTTAGCATTCAGGTTCCTCTATCTAAACTACCATTTCCATTTGTACTGTGGTTGGGTTGTATCAATCAACGCCGACGAAATAAAACTGCTTTGTCTAATAATCCTTTGGGCCAGGGTTCTGAATAGTTCATTAGTCTTGCTTTGTGCCTGTCAATAAAAGGTGCAGCTGAGAAAGGGAGAGCTCAAGGAAAGAAGTGAGTATATTTTATCTGAGAAGGTGACGTCTTCCACTCTGGCCATCCTTGCAGTGGTAGGCTGCATGGTGTGGTCGCAATGTATGCACAGCTCTTTTTCCTCTTGAGACAGCTTAGAGGATGGTATATGCTTTTATTTATTCCTGAAGAGCCCAAAAGGCCTCTGGAGTCACTGAGCTATATTCACACCACCAAACTTCCACAGCAGGACCAGTAATTACCAGAGCTGTCCTTTGGGTTTTGCCACTCCTCCAAAGATGCTCGTGGAGGGGTAAGTTGTCCCTTCCTGGCTAGAAACCAGTGTGCCTCAGACCACGATGCCAGCATGCTACATGCTGACTAATGAGTTGCCCCTTCCTGGGCCATCTAGGTGCTCCTCACTCATTACCTTGGTTGATGTAGCTTGACCTGAGAGATTGGATGTTATCCCAGCACGGTGGCGTGGCTTCAGGTGATGATATTTTACTCACATAATCTTGCCAAGTTCATTTTAGCAGCAATTTGTGATCTGGTTCCTCTTAATCTGCACCACTAAAGTCTACACAACGTGGCAGAGACAATGAAGGTACCACTTCTGCATCAAAGTTGATGGAACATTGCTTAGCACAGGCTTGGTAGTTTCAGCTTTTTATCAATTAATCAGAACTCCACATAGTTTGACTAGGAAGTCAACAGATAAATTGCATCATTAATTTGATACCAAATAATTAGTTGACAGCTCCTGGAATGCCACTTGATTTCTTTCCCCACGATCATGATATAGTTACAAGTTTTACTGATGATGAGCATGCAGTAGGTTCAATAGGGACAGTAGATGTTGAGTGGTGGAGTAAAACATCATCATCACCAAGGTGTCTGGAAGCCTTGGTCTCCGCAGCAGTACAGGAGAGGAGCCTCAGCTGGCTCTGCTTACTTGGGTGCAAATGGGATTTCTGGGCACGGAGGGACTTCTTGGTAGTTACTTGGGGGTTGAGCAAGGAGGTGCAGTAGCACGGTTGTGCCTGTTGTGCTGCAGCTGAGAAAGCTGTGCGGGCTGGAGGCTGGGGAGAGAGCTGCAGACTGGAGCTCCACCATGACCCTGTGGTTACATGAGCAGAGTTTGTGCAGCCCCATGAAGTGATTGCAGAGACCTCAAGGGATAGTTATTCTGAAAAAAAAGAAAGCAGCTGAGGCAAACTCCTCTGGCCTTCTGGTGCTCCAGAAACACCATTCATTTGGATGTAAATGTACCTCATTAAGTAGACCCAGTGAAAAGTTTCGACTAAAACCCTATTTTGTCAGCATGCTGTTTCAGTGAATGTTTCATGAAAACATCTGGATTTCTTTAGGTTTTCCAGTTTGAAAAACATCAGTCGCATTTTTGAATAATTCTGGTGCAAGAAAATTCTTCATCCAGTTTGGTTGATTCCTTTTTCCTTTTCTCCACAGGAAAAAGAACAGAAGATTGAAGAGTTACAGTGTCTTCAGAATGGAAAAACATTCTCTCATTGCCTTTGTTTCCCAATGTACCACTGCAAATAACAAATGGGAAAAAAAATATATATATATAAATTTGCAAACTGAAAAAAATCATCTGTTTGGAAATTTCTCACCAGGTATGTTTGCCTTTTTTGAGAAGTCAGATTCATTCGAATGTAAGTGAGAAAAATGTTCTGGTGCCGCCGGGCTGGAGTTGAACAAAAGGATTTGTATTTAAAGGACTGAGTGATTTTAAACTTATTCTTGTATTATAGTACTTTCTATCAATATTTCATCATAAGGAGTCGGTGCAGCGCCTTCCTTTGAGTCTGGCTTTGCTGGCGCCAGTGAGCTGTCTGTCTGTGCAGGTGTCATTCTTCAGTGGTTCTCTCTGCTGATAAAAGTTAGCAAGAGAAAGTGAGAAATGCTCATCGCTCTCCAAAAAAAGCAAGGAGAGAACAAAAGAATTGTGGTTCTTATTCGAAATGCCATCTCTTCCCTTCTGGCTGCAGGAGTCCCTGCAAGCCCTGAGTGTCTGTCCCACCATTCAGGCACCTGTGGACTCCAAGGTGCTGAGATGCACCATCATGGGCCAGCATTGCCCCTGACCACCTTCTGCTGCGACTGCCAGCTCTGAATGTGGCAGAGTGAGCAGTAGTTCCATTAGCAGGTGATGCTCTGGGCTTACGAGGAATGCTTGAAAATCATAGAACCGTAGACTGGTTTGGATTGGAAGGGACCTTTTAAGCTCATCTAGTCCAACTCCCCTGCAGGGAGCAGGGACACCTTCAACAAAAGCAGTTAATCAGTTATATCTAGATCAGTTATATCCGTTATTCAAATCTGATATGAATTACTGATCAGAAATTTCTAATCTTTCCTCTGCTCCAGGCCAAATGCAGGTGTTATTCAGGAAGATTATCCAGCAGAGTCAGCTTCAATGGAGTTCTTCTCGTGCACCCTAGATATTTTTGAATAAAACCTCTCCAGTGCCCTCATCCCCCCAAAGCAGCCAGCGTTGTCTCGGAGCTGCAGCGCAGTGCCGCGCGGTTGGCTGACAGCAGCAAGGACTGAGCGATGAGAAGATGGGGCTGTTGGAAGGCAAGAGGATATTTGGCACATTTATCCACTGCCCGCTCCTTGCAGAGCTCTTCCAAAGCCTGACTGTAGCTCTGAGTGTCACGCTGTGTTTGGAGACCAGATCCAAGAAATGACTCAGGGCTCATTTTAGGTTGCCAAGTAACTTTACTCATTGTCTGCTCCTGGACTTCGCCGTCTGAGTGGCCGTGTGGATGTTGGTTTGAAGTGAGCCACCTCATTCCCTCCGAGAGGAACCTCTCCAGGGCTGCTGTCACGGATGCAGTCTGTATTCTCATCCATCAAGCTGTCTCACGGCTCAGATGAGCTGTGCAACATCCCTCCTATCATCTCAGCTACCTTGAGCTGATGTCGCCGTTCTGCCGTAGCATTGCCTTACGGGTCCTGGCGGGCACATAGTGTGGGTGAGGCCACCTCATCCAAGAGGGAGCTGGTCCTGAGCCATGCCCTCCAACCCCCTAGGCCAAAGAGGAAAGGAATTGTTCAAGGTTAAAGTGATGAGCACCCAGCAGAAGCAGTTTGCTCTGACCCTGGGACTTTGCTGGGGCCACTGTGGGTTAGTTGTGGGTAACTCCCAGGTTTTAGTACCAGTTTAAATTCTACAGCATACCATGAAGGTAACTTTGTATGGCAATCCACAGCTATATAACTTTTTTTTCCTAGTCTTATCAACAAATGTAGCCTTTCTTAATAGCCTTTTGCCTTGTGATTTATTTTTGGGTGTGTTATAAATAGCCAGTGCTCTAGATCAGGTCAGTTCCCATGGGAAATAAGTGCATGCCACTTATATATTAGAGGTTAAATTCTTCCCTGCCTTCTACTCCCTGAGTACAACATTAGGGGAGATGTAAAGCAGGAAACAACTTGATAAAGTCATTTAAAGAATTACAGCATTGGCATTTTTAGAAACCTTATTATAAGGTCAATTTATTTTGTCAAATGACCAGTAATTAATTTGACAGAAGATGTTAAAGAGAGTAAACTCTTAAACTCTCTGCCCTGACTTGGACCTTGATGTTAAAAGTACAAGACTTGAGGGTACCAGGCTTTCAAAGAGATGCTGAGTGATGTGTCGTGGTGCAGGAGATGGCAGGGCAGGGGGGGTCTCAGCCTCCCTTGAACCGGCTGCTGAAGGAACCAGGAGCAGTCCAGGCTGATTTCTCAGCAGAAGATGGCCCGTGCACCTCCCTGGTGCAGCTCCTTTCTTTTTCTGCCTCTGGTCCCCTAAAGGTTACGAAGAGGAATTCTCCATGCGGGTAGAAAGACCAAGTATAGGGGATGCACATAATGCACTGGCAATTCTGTCGTGTTTCCCAGAGATGCCGAGTGACAGGTGTAAGAACCTTCAGCTTATTCTGACCCTCTGGAAAGTCAAAAGCAAAACCGAACTGCTTGAACACTGTCTGGTTTTTTGGGAAGGATGCTGTTCACACTTTGGTTTAAGAACCCAGCAGAGAAGCAAACAGCAGGAACTCCAGCCAAGGAGAAGAGTAGAGAGAGTGACTAACGGCAGCTCAAATGGGCAGTAAAGGAGCAGTCTGCTGCAGCACCTGTACAGAAAGCCCGAGGCCAGCGAGGAGAGCAGCAGAAAGCTTGCAGTGGGAGGTGGCATGGGGAGCACCATATGCACCGAACGGCTGAGAGCAGCATTTTAAGCTCTCCTGAAGCTGGAGGAAATGGCTCTGTCCTTGAAGAAGGGCAAAGCAAGAGAAGGGTTTTTGAAGGTGGGCAGCTTGAGAGCAGAAGTAATGTGGAGCAAATCACCAGGCGCCGTAGATGTTCCCCAGGGTGCAGGTAGGAGTCTGGCACGGCTGTTGGGTGCTTCTTTAGATGAGAAACGAGTGTTGATACACTTGCAGGAAGTTTACAACAGAAAGCAACCCATTAGACAAACCAGCAAATTAATCACTCCAAATGCAAATTAGGGAGAGCTTCTGTTTTGCTTTGTTCACTGTTTTTCTTGGTTTAGATGCAGAAAGTGTTGAAGGCAGGGATACAGTTGAATAACGCTCTCAAAATAGCCTCTGCTATTACTCTTTGGATGTTTACAATCAATATAATGCTAGATTTTTCTCCTAAATGTATTTTCTTCCTAATTTTGAAGTTCCCTTCTCTGCCAACTCTGTTTCACTTGGGATAAAATAGAAGAAAATGTATTGTGTGAAATCAAAACAGGTCGTTAAAGCCATCCCAGGGGATGCAGCGTTAAGATTCCTTCACCAAATCAGGCAGGCAGGTTGTTACTGTCTTTTCGGGGGGGTTTTCCCCTACTTTTTGTATGAGATGAATACTACTGGGAAATGAAGGATAGGCTGCTTACCTGACTGCCTTTGGTACCTAAATCATCAAATCACAGATGGTGGGGGTTGGAAGGGACCTCTGGAGACCATCGAGTCCAACCCCTCTGCCAGAGCAGGGTCACCCAGGGCAGCCCACACAGGAACAGATCCGGGGGGGGCTGGAAAGTCTCCAGAGCAGGAG
>JANHFX010011363.1:9803-23120 GCA_027560015.1 Chloroceryle amazona
ACTGCTACTGATGACTTGTTAGCAGCCCGTGAGCAATGACATAGAGAGTATAGAATACACAGTTTTGCTTCTAACCATATAACGATAACTGGTCCCGGCCCCTCTAACTATGACAATAGACAAATCTAAATGCATTTCTCCTGTAATAGTTTAGATCACGTGGTCAAAATTCTTTCATATACTTCTGGCTAACTTCTCTAAGTGCCACCCCACACTGAAATGAAAGGTGGAATTCCATGTCCCATCTAAGCTGATATTATAATTTTTTCCCAGATGGGGAAACACCTTGCTGAGAAGTGGGCTCAGATGAGTGTCAGTGCAAAGAAGAGGGGATAGGAACACAGGCTGGTACAGAAAAATGCCTCTTGGGGACTAAGAGCCATTTTATTGTATTAGCTGTAACATCAAGCCAGTCCTGCCTGTACTCCTGAGTCATTTTGAAAGACAAGACTCACATAATTATGAGTGCTCCCTGGCTCTGCTTCATGGATGCTCTTATGAAGAAAGTACTAGCCATGATTGGTGAATATGGTCTAAGGGTAAATATTGAGACCACCCCTACAGTAGAGCATAGATATTGCAGAACTGTCTATGTTACAACTACTTGCCACCTTCAGATTTATTCTGGTTTGGTTTTCTTTTTTTTTGTTTGTTTAATTTAATCATACTTTATTTCAATAAATCACTGTTATTAATAAATTGTTTTAATGAGTGATCAATGTGTTTCTTGAAATTACCCATATTTAGAAAATTAATTGATCTGTCTTATCAACTGCTTCTGACAATGCTATTTTTTTTTCTGAACAATTAGAACAAGCAATGCAAAGAACACCAACTATAGAAATTAGCAGACCTGTAGGCTGTTATTATAATTTCTTCTTACATTCTTTACAAGTCAATAATTCTAATTGGTTCAGTTCTGAGTTCAAGTTTTTTACTGTGTTACTAGGTCATGTAAGCTGATTACTTGTATGTGACCTGAGGCCTACAGTTTTGTGTAGGCCCTACCGTTTAGACTCTCCATTACTTACTTGACAATAGATCATATTCCACAAGGTCCAAATCTGACTGTTCCTGCACTTAAACAGTCTGGACTTTAAACATATGTGACGCCTTCTTAATAAGCTGTTGCAGATTAAGCCTGTTGCAGGTAAGAATGACAAAGTTACTCACTAACTTTCCTCTCCCAGTGAAATGAAAGAAGAAGAAAGGATGAATAAAACTGAGAAAACTTGTGAGGTCAGGATAAAACAAACAAGCAAACAAACAACTGTTTAATAAGTGAATGGTAAGTGGATGAAAAAGGACTAAACCAAAATTAAACAAAGGATGCAAAAGCCATGACTCACCACCTCCCTCGAGGCGGGCCAATGGGATGCCCAGACAGCTCCTGAACAAAAGATGGTTAACTCCCTAAAGCCCTCTCTTTTCTCTTATAATGCTAGAATGGTGTAATGCAGTATATGTCTTTGGTTAGTTGGGCTCATCTGTCCAGCTGTGTCGTCCTCCTGCCCACTGTGCATGATCTCCCCTGACAATGGATTCACTGGGAGGGCAGAGTGAGAAACTGAGAAAGCCTTGATATTGTGTAAACACGGTTCAACAAAAGCTAGAATGTTATTGTATTATCAGCACTGTTTTGATCAAAAATGTAAACCACAGCACCATATGAGCCACTATGAAGAAAATTAACTCCACCCTAGCCAGGCCCCATACATAGACCTAAATGAACTGTACATTTTAAAACAGGCAACATAATTTCAGTTTTTCAAGGCTGTAAAAGATGTGAAACCTTAATATAAACATATTTGCTACACAATAGTTTGCAAATTCTCTTTACTTTATGAATTATTACCATTTTTTTTCCTTTTCATTGCAGTAAATGTCTTTTTTGAAGGGTAAAATCAGGTCATATAGCCAGCAGATTATAACATAGAAAAGAGATAAATGCTTTATACCTACAACCTATGCATAGAAAAGGACAGTCATATTTTAGCTCAGGTTCCATCAAGCAATACTTTCTGGTGTTTCCCGTGGTGTAGAAGTATCTTAATCAAATTTTCTTAAGACGGTGTTTCAGAGTAATGATCTTGTGGTAGAATCAGTGTCCAATATGCCACACAGACTCTCCTCTTATGGAAATCTGCTTCATCTCAGGATCAAGGACATCATTAGGAAATTTCCTAGCTTGATATGGAATAGCCTATGGTATAGCCTTCAAACTATTATCTGTTACTTATTCCATGTGGGTGGACATAAAGGCACAACCCATAATCCAAGAGACATCAAGTGACTTCAAGGCCTGGGCACAGCTGGTAAGGAAACCTGGAGTACAGGTTATTTTTATTTCTATGCTTCCAGTTACAGGCAATGACATTGAAAGAAACAGATGGACTCAGTCTATTAATACATGGCTCCGTGGCTGCGGTCATCAGCATAGTTTTGGGTTTTTTGATAATGGGATGGTCCACAATGTACCAGGCTTGCTGGTGCCAGATGAGCTGTTTCAAAGTGGGAAGAGAGCCTTTGCTTAGAAGTTTGCAGGACTCATTGACAGAGCTTTAAAATAGACTTGGAGGAGGGTAATAATACCAGGCTTGCCTGTCTCAAGCTGTGGGATTGCATGCTATGGTTAGAGGGACAGTGTGCCAGTGAGGGCCTTCAGCCTGTTGCTCTGCGGCAAGCTGGGGATGCTGGAGGACACTTGAAGTCCTATAGAGATGAGCCAGGGCTCCTGAGGTAATAGGAGCCAACAGGGAAACACTGGTGAAATATCTCAGGTATTAAGGGGAGTTCCTCTAGGAAGGTAACATGGCCAACAACCCAGCTGGAGTGCCCCAAAACCAATGCAGGCAGCATGGTCAACAAACAGAAGGAGGTGGAAGCTACTGTGCTGCTTGGCTGACGTTACTGAAACCTGGTGAGATGAATCATATGACCCAAAGTGTGGCTATTAATAGCTACAGGCTGCTCAGAATAGCCATGAGCAGATCAAAAGCTTATGAATAAAAAACAGAGAGCAGGGCAACAAAAGGACCCTAGTGATTGGTGTCTACTACATGCCACCTGATCAAGAGAAGCCTTTTGACAGTCTTCTTACTTCAGCTATAGGAGGCATGGTGCTCACAAGCTTTCATCCTGCTGGGGGATTTCAACCATCCCGAGATCCGCTGGCAAAATAACATGGCAAACTGTAGGCAATGAAGGAGACTGCAGGAGCACATGAAGAATAACTTCTTGAGGCAGGTAATAGCCCTACCAGAAGGGATGTGATACTCTACCTGATGATCACCAATGCAAGAGAGTTAATCAGTTATAACATGAATGGAGGCATCCTGGGCTGCAATGATCATGCACTAGTGGAGTTCACAGTCCTGAGGGATACAGGTCAGGTGAGGAGCACAGTCAGGACCCTGAATTTTAGGAAAGCAAACTTCCAGTTGTTGAAGGAGATAGTCAACAAGACACCCTGAGAAATGGCCTTCAGGGACATGGAAGCAGAACAGAGCTGGTAGATCTTTAAGGACACTTTCTGTAAAACACATGATCTCTCAATCCTCAGGTGTAAGAAATCAGGAAAGGAAGGCAAGAGACCAGCATGGCTGAGTTGAGAGCTGCAAGGGCAAGAAGGAACTTCACAGGCAGTGGAAGCAGGGACAGATATCTTGGGAAGAGTATAGGGACACTGTCTGGTTTTATAGGGATTGTGTCAGGAGGACCAAAATGTGGCTGCAGCTGAATGTAGCAAAGGTTGCAAAGAATAATGAGAAAGGCTTCTACAGGTATGTCAGTCAGAAAAGGAAGGTCAGCTAAAGTGTACCCCCTCTAATGATCAAGTCTGGCAAGCTGGTAACAACAGACCAGGAGAAGGCTGTTGTACTCAACATTTTTTGCCTCAGTCTTCACTGGCAACCTCTCTTCTCACACCTCCTGAGTCAATGGAATGTAAGACAGAAGTAGGGGGGCAAAATCCCTCCCACTGTAATGGAAGATCAAGTTCATTACTACCTGAGAAACCTGAACATAACAGGTATATGGGACCTGACAAGAAGCATCCCAGAGTTCAGAGGGAATTGGTTGATGCAGTTGCCAAGCTGATCTCAATAATATTGGAAAAGTCCTGGAAAGCAGGTGGCTTCCTCAGTGATTGGAGAAAGGGAAAGTTTGCAGCCATCTTTAAAAAAGGTAGGAAGGAGAACATGGGGAACTACCAACATGTCAACCTTACCTCTGTGGCTGGGAAGATCATGGAACAGATCCTCCTAGAAGCTAGTCTAAGGCACATGGAGGACACGGACATGATTTGAAACAGCCAGCATAGCTTCATGAAGGACAAGTCCTGCCTGATCACCCTAGGGGCCTACAAAAATGGAGTGATTACTGCAGTGAACAAAGGACTTCTGTAAAACCTTTGACTCAGTCCCCCCAGCATCCTTCTCTCTAAATAGGAGAGATACAGATTTGATAGGTGAAGTGTTTGGTGGATAAGGAATTGGTTGGATGGTCACATCCAGAGGGTAGTGGTCAAGTGCTCAATGTCAAGGTGGAGATGAGTGACAAGTGGTGTCCCTCAGTGGTCCACACTGGGACCACAGCTATATAATATCTTCATCAATGGCATAGGGGGATTGAATGCACCCACAGCAAATTCAAAGACAGCACAAAGCTGTATGTTGTGGTCAATATGCCTGAGTGATGGGATGCTATCCAGAACGATCTGGAGAAGCTCAGGAATAGGATCTGTGTGAACCTCATGAGGTTCAACAAGGCCAAGAGCAAGGTCCTGCACCTGGGTCAGGGCAATTCTTGTTATCACTACAAGCTGGGCCATGAAGGAATTGAGAGCAGCCCTGCAGAGTAGAACTTACAGATATTAGTGGATGAATATCTGGACGTGAGGAATCAATGTGAACAGATAAGAAAGCCAGCTGTAGCCTAGGCTGCATGAAAAGAAGTGTGGTCAACAGGTTGGGTTGATGATTCACACCCTCTACTCCACTCTGGAGAGACCTCACCTGAAGTACTTTCTCCAGCTCTGGAGTCCTCAGCACAATACTGGTTGTTGGAGTGTGTCCAAAAGAAGGACACAGAAATGATCCAAGGGCTGGAACATGTCTGCTATGAGGACAGGCTCAGCTAATTGAGATTGTTCAGCCTGGAGAAGAGAAGGCTTCAGGAATACATTATTTTGTCCTCTCAGTACTAAAAGGGGGCCTATTGGAAAGATAGGGACAAACATTTTATCAGGGCCTGTTGCGAAAGGATAAGAGCTAATGATTTTAAACCAAAAGAGGGTAGATTTAGACTAGGTATAAGGAAGAAGTTATTTATGAAGGTGGTATAACAATGGCACAGGTTTCCCAGGGAGGTGGTAGGTGCCCCATCCCTGGAAATGTTCAAGGTCTGGGTGGACAGGGCTCTGAGCAACCTGATCTAGTTGAAAATGTCCCTGCTCAAAAAAGGGGTTAGACTAGATGGCCAGTAAAGTTTCCTTCTAACACAAAACATTCTAGGATTCTATGACTTAGAATTAAGTGATGCTCTACAGTATTTCTTTTCAAATGCAAGCCAAAAGTAGGTTCCACTTCTATGCTAAGGTTAAAGAAAATCAGTGCAAACACTTATTGTCATATTTGACTTGTTACTCTCAGCCCATAAAAATGCAGTGCATACTGAGTAAAACCCTCACTGCTTTCCTTAAAGAGTAAAACAGTTTAAATATAATATTTGCTTTTAACACCCCCCCTTCACCAGGTTTATATTGTTTTCTAATTCATTAAAATATTTCAAAGTCCATCTTAGAACCTCATCTGTTCACACTTATAACCTTCTTTCAGAGAAAAGTGATTTATTTCTCTTCCGATTTCCTGTCATGAGAGTGAATTATGTAAATGGGATGAAAAAATAATTGATTAAGAAGCTGCAGACTGGTGGGAAATTGTGGACTACACAGGCTGGGAATATCTGAGGGACATAGAATAACAACTACAGCAATGAATATAGACAGGGAATAAAGACTGGGTCCAGTTTCCATCACTGGGTTAACCTTCAGCATGTTTGGGAAGGAGGTACAAACTTCAGTGACCTTTAATCAGGAGTACAAAAATAAATCATTTACTTCTTAATTAAAAAAAAAAAAAACAAAAACCACCACATTTAATTATATAGATTTATTTACCTTTTGGAAAACAACTTCTAATTATTAACTGCAATAAATACTGAAGTTATTTATAATGTCTTAGAATACAGCTGATTTAGCTCATTTAATAAAATGTCAAACAAATAAAAAGTAGTCCTAATGTGCTGGAAAAGGTCTGCTCCTGAAAGATGGCTATGGTCTATGTTTTTAAAAAACATTCAGAATCAACTACTACTATATATATATACGTGTAAGGGAGTAGCTGTTACACAGATAGCCTGAAAGGAATATTCTGAAATCCCAAACCCTCACTTAAAGCTCAATTTTGATCAGAAAACCTATTTATATTTTGGATCATAGAACTGTAACTATTCTAGAGGAGAGCTTTATTCAGAAGAATAAAATAATTTCATTCTTGTTTGCAAATAAAATCTTGTAATATAAATTTGATGCAGAGTTACTTGAAGGATTGTAAAAATATACATGGATTTAGGACAAATAGCATTTTTTTCCTTATTTCTTTACAGTTCTATTAATAGATCTGAAGCTTAAACTACTAAATCACCACGCCTTACTTTTTAATCCATTTAGAAGTAACTAATATTCTACATACATATAATGTGTTTAAAGAATTGGTGTTTCCTTTTCTTATTTACATTTTAACTTTTTTCATTCCCATTGACTCTACAATAACTAATAATGTTACACTGTTGCTCACTTAAGGATTTTCTTTATTTTTTTTAATTGAAGAAAAGCTTTTGCAAAAATTTGAGATTTGCATTGTTCTCTGAGAGTGGTTTGGTATATATTTTGTTTCATCTGGTTAACAGACACATTCCAGTCAGAAGTTCTCCACTGGGAAAGTTCTGCTTAAAGGGATTTGCTATAGAAATAACTTTGATTTATTCATATACTAACACTAGTTTGCTTTAATAAACACAAAACAAAGATCTGCTGTTCCCTATTGATTGTGTTGTAGCTTCTGGATAAACTCTGAGGAATTATTAATAAAATTGATTTGCTATTTAGTCACCTAACTTTGTATACTGTCATTTGTAGTTCTATGTCCTGTCTCTTAACTGAATTCATAATCAGTTTTCTATTCTAAAACTAGTATTACAATTATTTTTTCTGAAAGTAAATTTATCCACATTGACCAAGTAAATTCAGTAAGAATCTTTATATGAAATACAGAGCTAGCTAAGGAAAAGGCAAAAAAATGAAACAAGAAAGTAAACAAATATTTTCATTCTTGTTTTGTGATTTATCAAATTATCACAGGTATCACAGGGTGTCAGGGGTTGGAAGGGACCCTGGAGATCTTTGAATCTAACCCCCCCTGCCAGAGCAGGATCATATAATCTAAACGTTCTTTATTAGTTAAAAAATCTGTGAGTTTAATAACACTAACTAATGTGACAGATACCCAGCTATGCTATTTTTTGCTTATTCTTTCACTAACCGTATAGCAGTTGCATTAATTGTATTACCTCTGCATGAAATAAACAGTTTATTTACAGCCTGATAATTAAATAAGTTTTTGGGAAGCAAAACCTGTGTTTCTATCTTACAGTGCTTGTGGTCACATCTGATCTCTTACTGACAGGGAAACAACACAACTTATGGAGCTATTACATGCATGGGAATAGGATCACTATTTCTACCTGACCATTTCAGCATTTCAGCAGCTACTAAATGTGACACATTATGTGTCCTGTATTTGCCTATCCCTGCTACTACACTACACAACACTACACTACACATCCCTACACTACACTATCCCAACACTACACATAAGGAGCCCTTGCTTTGTGAGTTGTAGTTGCAGCAGTAATGAGAGTGAGTCCAAGGGGCTTTATGAACTTGATCCAGATGGAGATGAAAGAGCAGAACTTCAAATCATCTAAAGGTTTCATGACCAAAATTTGGGTCTTGGTCATCTAAATTATAAATTCTGGAGTTTACGCCACATACTGTGGTTAGTAAGTGCCACATAATTTTCACTTCGTGTGGTTTATTCCTTACTCTCAAGGCAGAGTAGAAAATTCAAGTCTATTCAGTTTATGTTATGGTTTTGGTTTGGTTTGGGTTTTTTTTATGTTAAATGGGAGATATCCCATTGAATTAAACCAAATGGACACATTAGCTTTTCCTTTCCAGCTTTGGGAGTATTTTAGATGTAATTCTAATTTTTTTTTAGTAAATTTGCTATGGAATACACACTTGTCAGTGGTACTTTCTCTAAAGCATCAGAAATTTCCTGATAAATACCGTTCCCATCTAAAATTAGGAGCTCTATTTATAGCATCTACATCTTTGATGAGAAAAAGTCTTTTTAATTGAGTGCTAATTATGATTAATTTATTCATTGATGTTGCTATTATTTATACTTCTCTGCACCTGGTAAAATGTCAATAAACATTCAAACATATATCTTTTTATTCATTTGGTTAATTTAGATGAGTAAAAAAAATATTTTTAAAATCAGTAATCTTGTTTTTTATAGCAATCTTAACAAGAAATACTATGACAGCATTTTTTTCAGTACTGAGACAATCTGGAAAGCATCAAGAGATATACATTTGTAAGTGTAGAACTATAAATAATGTAAATATACATCAGTAGCAGGTAAACTGCTGCCATCTTTTGGTTATGCAAATAATCAATATGGAAATAGCAAAACCTTTCAAAAATCCACCTAAACATCTTTCAATATTAAATGTTTTACCTTATTCTTTCACACAGTCCCATTGCACTACATATATAATCTTATTGCCTGGGTGGAAATACACAATGGCTCAGATATTAATCAGTCCAACATGTGTAACAAGACAGGTATCAGTTGTGAGAAAGTCTTCATTAAAAAGTCACTCCATGTTACCCTTAGGACCATAGCACAATTATATACAGTGAATCCACACAGAGTTGAAAGAGGAATGACATCTGGAAAAATACATGAATGTTTTTGCCTAAACATCTTCACAAAAGCTAAGCCAGAGTTCACATGTCTTTTGGGTATGACCAAGATTTCAGACAAACCTACTCCTGACAATTGGTTTAGGCAAGGATCAGCGATCCTGAGGATTTCAATTATCCAAAAGGTCCCTGACATGGAATACTGAAGACTTTTTCAAAATGCTTGAATGGGTTTCTGATTTTGGTGAGTGGGGGAAGTCCATAAAGTAAGTCCATTTTTCATCACAGTGCACAGGGAGGAAAGAAGAGAAAAAGCCAGGAACAAATGATTGACTAGATTTCTTCCTTTCTATAGTGTGTCCAAATGGAAGCCAAAGATGTGTTTAGAGAGGACAAGGACGTGGAGACAGTACTTCCCTTTTAAACCCAATAGCTGGGAATCTAGGTGTCTTTTCCCCCATGCTTAGGAGGACAGGAGCAGAGCCATCCCCTTGGTCATGGCTCTTTCTCCCACAGTGATATGATACAGTCAAGCATCCCAACATGGAAGTCTGAGTCTAAGGCACTGGTCCACAAACAAGAAAAGAAAAGAAATTAAGAACTGGTGTTTTGTTTGGTTGCCTTGTTCATTTGTTTTGGTTTTGGTTTTGTTTGGGGTTTTGTTTTTTTGGTTTTGGTTTGGTTTGGGGCGGGGGAGGGGGCAGGCATTATTTTTCTTCCCTGGAATAGAAACCCTGAGCTTGGACTGCTATGATTTTTAACTCCATACTATTCCTTATTTTCAAATATTAGGACTACTGATGAGTATTCATAAAAACAACTGAAACATCAGAAAATGTTTCATGAATTTTATCATGACTGGGTACATGTTTAAATTATGAATAGAAGTGCATTACACAACAAGAAAAAGCAGAAAGCATTTCAAACCAGCAGCTTCACTATGCGATTATATCTGAACTACTAAGCAAATAAAAGAGACAGTTTTTACCTTCATTATTTGAATAATTCATTGTACAATTGAATGATTCACTAGCTAACAATCCCGAATGAGTTACTAAGCTAAAAATGGTCAACATTCATAATAAATCAGCTTTATGCAGGACACTTAATGGGCATGTACAATATCTTCACAGACACTATAACAGCTAATGGCCCTTTTACATCTCTGTCCCTTCTTTTTGACATCTTTCTGAAAATTCACTTAAAAATTTTGGGAAGTGTGAAGCAAAGAGAAGAAATTTGTGTTTGGTGGCAGATTCCACCACAAGACATCACACTCCTAGGCAGGGCTATGCATAATCTAAAATGCATCATAATTAGGTTGACAATCAATATTTGAAAATTAGTTCTGGTTTGGTTTGGTTTGGTTTGTTTTGTTTTTTTTTTGCCTCAGAAGATATCTTGGAGATATTTATCCTGAATAGAGTCTGGGAACCTGCCATAGTGTAATATTAATCACTGCTAGTCATATGAGGGTAGAAAATATAGACTCTACCCATCCAACTCTGAAATCTGGTAGTCTCTGAATTCAGAATTAAAAAAAAAAAAAACAAACCCAACAAACTTTTACATGACCTTATCAGGTATAATTTTTAAGGATCTGCCAACAGTCACAGCTTTCAAGTAAATATGATTAGAGATTTAATAAATTAAATTGAATAAATCTTCAAATAACAGCTCTTCGAATAGTTTGTTACTCCTTCATGTGATATAGAAAATAAAATTATAACAACAAATGATAAAATGTATACTGGCCTATAGCAAGCAGAAGTAATGGCAGGTAAGGATCTAACAATTTGAGTGTGTCATACATGTTAGTGTTATCTAAATAATCTCAGTGCATGGAATTAAGTTTTGGCCATGAACTTCTCTGACCAAAGCTGGGAGAAATTCTAAGATCTTGCTTTTTGAAATCCAAATTTTTGGGCTTTTATTTTTTTTTAATTTCAGGAACTTTGAGAAGTATCCATTAGTAAAATATTAAATCACTCATAACCCACAAAAGATTAATTGGTTTGAAAAGCTTTCTATTTTTCACCTTACCTTTCAGATCCTACAGGATGTAAGAGTTCTTCACAAGCACCTGGAAAGTCACCATATTTTATACAAAGCTGTCTAAAATTTGACCCTAAAAGTGCTGCAGGAGTCATCTTATCAGAATAAAAGTTTTCTGGATTTGTTTGCAGTCACGTCTTGAGTCTTTGCAGAAAGCCATCATGAAAATTAGCACACTGAGTACTTAACAAACTACTACAGCTCTTTGACATGTTTCAAGACAATCATCATTAACATGAGTTAAGACTAACTCATCCATGAAGGCTAGATAAGTTGCTGGTACATATGCACTACTCCTTTTATCAGGCAAAGAATATTAATGCATGAAATCTACTGGAATGATCAAAGTGGTTAAACAATACATCATCTTCTTCCTTGTAGTAATTATAAAATTAATAACAGCCAAATTCCTGAAATATTGGCAATATGAAAAGTAAATTCCACTTTCCTCAGTATATCTCATGTATAGCATCATCACACAGAAGAGTATTGCTAGAAGTTTTTCCATTACACAAAGATAAGACAATGAAAAATAACATTTGGCAAAAACTCCAAAGATTCTCTATAGGACAAAATTTTTAAAAGGAGTAATAGGATACTTTCATTTTAATACAGAAGAAAACACCCAACACTAACAACGGATTTCACTGAAGTTTTCCACTGCAAATACTGAAAAGCTTTCTGACTCAAGATGTCAAAGTTTGTGGTGTGGAGGATGCTAGAATGATAGAAAACCCTTAAATACACAATAGAAGATTATTGCAGCAATAACAAATACAGAAATTATTCCTGTATTATTTACCAGCACATATCTCTATAAAAGCCCTTGAATTTCAAGAACATGGATTGAAGAACATCAGAGAGGCAATTCTCTATCCTGCTTCTCTGAAGAAGGCTTTTTGGTATTTAGCTTTCCATTTAAAGGAAGTAAATTAGAAACTTCACCAATTTCCTGACACCATTAAAGAGCTGGCCACAGGAATATCAGAGCCTGAGGAAACACATATAGGCAGAAACCTTTCTACTTTCAGTCAGAGTAACAAATAAATGACTCCTGAAGGCCCCTGAAGATGGAGGCAGAAGAAAAGAGAAAACCTCATAAAATGAATTAAAATATTTTAACTTAAGTGCACTTAACTAATTTGAATTTGAAACACCAAGCCTCAGTACATACAAATAAATATGTATGAATTAGGCCACAAGATTTGCACATAAGCATATGGAAGCATGCACACACACACAGACATACACAAAGAACTTTTTCGTCTTGAATTTAGATTTAAAAATCACTGATTTTGCTATGATAAGCTATTTATAGTAATGTGTTTTGAAGAAGAGCATTTGTTCCTCTAGGTAGTTAAGAAAAACCTTTCCAAATATATAATGGAGTAACTAGAAATTCTCTATTTTGTCTTAACTGTAAGAATAATCATAACCTTTTTTTCTTACAATGCTTTGCTCCAAGGCATGGCATGTAATGTTTCTATTGATTATGTTACAGACATGTCTGATACTGGACTTTTTAAAATTTAATTTAATTATCTTACATATAAAAACTAATATTTGCAATGTCTTCCTTAAGCATTTTTTTAAAAAAAATTATCAACAAGAACTTTGGAATAGGTTTTAAACATACTTCTTGAAATGTTTCAAGGAAGAATACTCATTCAAAGCAGCTCTATCCTGAGCTGTAAGAATTGATGGATAAATGATACCGCTGCCAGAAGACTAGTAATTTTTCCAACTTTTCTGAGAAAACAAACAAACAAACAACTTGCATTTTTTGAGTGCCTTTTATTTTCACCTTGAAAAAAAACAGAGAAAATAAAGAGAGAAATAGAAAACAGGCTTTAAAGGAGTTTAGGCAAAAATCCGCTACTGCCTCTCACTGTGTAGAGTCACTGTAGAGCAAAGGTCAAATAAAAAAATACATAATAATACATAGCTACAATGGCAAATCTTTCAAAAAAGTTCTCAATGCAAAGATATATAACTTGTTTCCTCTGCCAGTAGATGCACCAGCATTATTTGACATAAATTAGGAGATCAATGAGCCAAAATGAACAGAAACACTACATACTCCTTGCAAGATGACATGGGGTAACAAACAATAGTCAAGTGGAAGATGTGGGATAAAAAAAAATGTCAAAAGTAATTTGAAATTAAATCTTTTATTTTAAAATAATTCTTATTTAAAATCATCCAGT
>JANHFX010011364.1:0-18093 GCA_027560015.1 Chloroceryle amazona
GCTCGCGCAGCTCTCCGGACCCCAGCTGCCGTACGTGCTTCCGGGACCACCCGTACCCCCCTTGAAGCCGGGTCCTATGCGCCCAGAGGAAACGCGGACACGCCTTTGAATTTTTATTATTTATTTTATTAGTATTTTTATGTGCATAAAGAATTAAACAGTTATACCGGGCCGCACTCGTTCCGCTGGGCGCTGGGGTCGCGCCATCCCGCTTGTCGCCTCCCTCCCCCGACCCCCGGCACAGCCGCGGGCTTTGCGGGACACCCGCTGCCAAAAAGGGTGCCGCGCCCTCTTTTCACGGGTAGAGGGGTGCAGCACCTCAACCCCACGGCGCCGAGCCGTGCTGCAGCCAAACCCCAGCCAGCCGCTGTCCGCCCGCCCCCTTCCCAGCGCGCAGGCGCAGCGGGACACCCGAGGAAGGACTACATTTCCCAGCATGCCCTTCCGGCGTGGGGAAGTGAGCGCGGCTGGCAGGGCGTGACGTCCCGTACCGTCGCATCGGGGAAACGGGTCCGCGCGGCATGGAGGGGGGCGCAGGGGGTTCGTCCGCCCACCTGGCCGCGCTGGTGCTGGCCCGCGGCGGCAGCAAGGGGATCCCGCTAAAAAACATCAAGCTGCTGGCGGGGGTGCCGCTCATCGGCTGGGTGCTGCGCGCTGCCGCAGACGCCGGCGTCTTCCACAGGTGTGCGACCCCGAGCCCCGTTTTCCCGGCGCCGGAGGGAGACTGCGCCTCTCGGCGCGCCGGGGGAAGTAGGACCCGGGCCTGCGGCAGCGGGGGTTTCCCGGCTGACGATGGGGATGCCGAGCGGCCCCGGCGCGGGGAGCAGTAGGCTCCCGGCGTAGCCCTCCTTTCGCGACGGAGCTGGTGAAGGGCCTAGGGAAGGAGTTTTAGGAGGGGCGGCTGAGGGAACGGGGGTTGTGTAGCCTGGAGCTGGCTGAGGGGAGACCTCCCTCTCTGCAACTGCCTCCAAGGAGGTTGTGGCGGGTTGTGTGTGGGTCTCCTCTGCGGAGTAGCAAGCGATAGAACGAGAGGAAACGGCCTCATGTTGCATCAGGGGAAGTTTAGATTGGGTATTATGAAGAATTTCTTCCCCAAAAGGGTTGTCAAGCCCTGGAACAGGCTGCCCAGGGAAGTGGTGGGGTGACTGTCCCTGGAGGTATTTAGAAGATGTGTAGACGTGGCACTCAGGGACGTGGTTTAGGGGTGGACTTGGATGTGCTACATTAGTGGTCAGACTCTGTGATCTTAAGGGGCTTTTCCAACCTAGCTGATCCTGAGATGCTCAGATGGCTTGTCCCTGGCAGTCTCCGTGGCTTGGCTGAACTGCTTTTGGCAGACTGTTACTGCAGGGCAGCTGGTCTCTCAGATGGTTTAGCCTCACTGAAACCTGGCCTTTCAGTCCATGATTGAAGCAGGTGTGTAGTAGGAGAGCCTTGCTGAAGACAAGAGGATGCAGTTAATGTGGCACCAGGTTATGGATCACCCTGCTATGGGCTCTGCCGTCCCTTCCTGGTGAGGGTGAGCTGTGAAGGAATAAAGGAATCCGTATTGCAACACACTAATGTGCAGTTGAAGTTGTTCTGATTCGTGGTTGGGAACCACTAGTTGACAGTGTTTGCCAGTAAGCACTGACATTTTTACTTTAAGTTGGTTGCATTAAATGAAACTGCCAGGCTGTAGGTAGACTGTCACGAATTACTAAATCACGGGATGGCTTTGGTTGGTGGTCATTTGATCCCATCCACTGCACAAGTCTGGCCTGGTTCAAGTTGCTTGGGACCATGTGCAGCTGCATTAGGGTATCTCCACCTCTGATCAGTGGTTCCAGTGATTGCTAGACCTCATGGTTGAAAAATTGTTTTGCCTTTATCTAATTAGTGCTTCTCTTTTTTGCAGTGTGTGTCTATATTCTTCTACTGTACTCATTAGGAGAAGTTTCTCTTGGTTTTGTCTCCACCTTCCCACTAGGCACTTGAACACAGAATAAATTTGCCTCCTTGCCTCTTCTCTTAATAAGACTGAATTGGGATGGCTCTTTCGGCATCTGCTGGCATGTGTGTGCTTCCAGGCCCAAGTTGTTGTGCTGGCTTTCTGTTGGCTTTGCTCCAGTGTTGCTTTCTTGTATCGGGGAGCATACAGCTGGGCACAGCACACTGGAGGCAGTCTCGAAATGCTGAGTAGAAGGAAATAACTGTGTCTGTCCATGTGACACAGAACAGAAGCTCAGCTTGTGGCAAAGTGCACAAAGCTTTGGTAGAAGTAATTGGAGCTAGACAGAAACAAGTATGTTGTTGGTGGGCATTACATGGGCATTACAGTTTTTTTTTTTCCTACCAGAACAAAACTGAGAACTTTCTACAGATATACTGATAAACTTTATTACAACCAGCACGTGGTTAGGATGCTTGTGGTATGTACCATGCCTAGGTGCAGGTTTCCAACAAAAACCTAGTGCATTATGTTCAGAGCAGGGACTTGATACAGTCAAATAGAAATGTAGTCCTGCCAGATTGCCAGAAGTAAGCATGAGCCTTCTGTGTTTCCCAACTGCTGCACTATTATCTAGGTAGGAAGGAAAACCTTTTTTTATTACATCTGAAAAGCAGAGGAAGCATTGCTGACTTGGTTTTATTTTCAATCAAGAAATAGTTGTTTCTCACCTAGGTTACTGATAATAACATTGCATGTGAATCCTTATTGCTTAAGGATGTGTGGTGGATGTAGTGGCTTGAGTGATTTTTCCATCCGGCATCTGAAATTGCCCCAACAGGAAACCAATTGGAATTATGTAGCCCGACTTTGAGGCATAATAACAGGTGTGTTAGATGGAAGTGTGCTAGGTTTTTCAGTCACCTTTGGAACAGCTGTGCTGACAGGGTTGAATAACAAAACTTTGTTAGTTGAATGGGGAGTGTGTGTTTAAGCTAACCAGCCTGAAGCAGTTTATGGAAAATACCTGTTCTGCATTTGTTCATATGGGTGTGACTTGACACTGCTGTCGCATGTGGTTTTATTCTGATGATCTCATTATGTCCTTGGATGAAAAAACTTAAGTGAAGCACTATTTTCTATGCATGGTGCGCTGAGAATGGCAGTGTTGCTGAGAAGGTTATTTTTCATAATTTTTGGTTTTATATCTCACATGCTTTTTTTTGTCACAATGATGGCAGCAGTGGCCTCACAGTGCTCAGACAGTGTTTATCATCACAGAATATTCAGACTTAGCACTTCCTTTTGTAAATGTCAATTATCCCCGAACAATCACAATCTTGATTTACCAGTAGTGAAGGTTTTCTGTGCCAAAACATATGTGATTTTAACTTGAACAGCTCTTTCTCTGGGACTGTATGAAGCCTAATTAACACATTTTAAAATACTTGCAGAATTAGCTAATCTTAACTATGTAGCAGTTTCACTTGTTAGCCCTGTTTCTGAACTCTTAAATGATTTTTGAATGCCTCATTCAACCCATTCACCATTCATTGGTCTGTTAGCATGCCTAACAAATTATGCTGTGCTGGCACTGCATTCTTCCAATAAAACTTCTGAATTTTATGTTGGTTTTCTCCATGGAAGGTAGGTCAAGCACCCTACAGTACATCAAACTGAAATGCAACCCAAGTTTTAGATTTTACCATCTAGTGAATGTATGTGGTTTATCCCTATTGTTAAAAGTTGCGTGTTGGACTTTCAGGGATAGTTTTATTAATGCAAGTAAAAGGGTTATTTTAATTTCAAGTTGTGGTATATACATAAGCCCCAGTCTTGTTCCAGTTCATTATGGCAGGCAAGTCATCAGTGCTGGGATTTCTTTCTTTTTATATTAATTTCTGTTTCTGTCTGCCAACAGTATATGGGTTTCTACAGACCATGATGAAATTGAGAAGGTTGCAAAGCAGTTTGGCGCTCAGGTCCATCGCAGAAGCCCTGAAGTTTCTCAAGACTCCTCAACTTCTCTGGAAGCTATCAGAGAGTTTCTTAATCATCATCATGGTAAATTAGTAATGAAATGTGCTGAGCTTTTATTTTGTACCACCAGAGAGATGATGCACTTAGAAAAATAAGTGAAGCTTTTAGTAAATAAAAGCTAGAAAGATTCTGGATTTTTTTTGTGTGACATCCACTCCTACCACACTTCACAGTTGCATGTCTTAAAAATGTTTATTGTTTCATAGATGTTTTTGTTTTATTTTAGAGGTTGATATTGTAGGAAATATTCAAGCAACATCTCCCTGTTTACATCCCAGTGACCTTATAAAAGTGGCAGATCTGATCCAGAAGGAGGGGTTTGATTCTGTCTTCTCTGTGGTGAGACGGCATCAGTTTAGATGGAGCGAGGTAAAAAAAGGAGGTAATATTTAGCTGTTTCTGGTTACAGTTATATTTTATCATATTTTTATTCAAATTATTTGTTTTCATTCCCATAGTATTTACATTAAGAAGGGATATCAGAGGCAGGGGATGAACTCTCAGAGATGTGTGAGATGGTTTAGAAATTCCTTTTAAGTAGTGCTGGTATGATATTATTGCTGATTATTGCTCAGCATTTCTGTAATTGTTTTGTAAAAGTGATAAGGTATTGAAAATTCAAATGTTATTAACTTGTCTGGGCTCAAAATACAGCTCCCAAAAACTTTACATGTAAACTTCTGCTTGATGAGTGTTCACATGTATGTAGACATGACACTGGGATGCTGTCTTAACAAGGAAAGTGCTTGTTCTTGCTATGCAGTAGCTAACAAACAATGTTAGGTGAAGTCTTAGTAAAGATGGATAGCAACTTCTTATCCTGGAGGGTAGGGTTTGTTTCAGCCTGCTAATTTAGCTGCCAACTTAGGTCCAATTGCAAAGTGCCTTTGAGTCATGAGGACTGAACTCATGCGAATTAGCTCATGCATAAGGATATGACTGTTTTTCTCAGGGAAAATATGCCTCTCAGCTACAGCTACCAAGATGACTAAAGACTCAGCTCTTCACTTAAAAATATTGTCCCTTGTTGTAGCCGTAGAAGTACCTCTTTTCCTTGTACAGGGAACTGTTCTGCACATGATCTCTGTTGCTTTAGCTTCTGTGATTGAAGCAGAAATGTCTGCTGCTTTTTTCTAAAAATGGTTAGTGCCGATACTGTCACATTGTTATTTTTATTTTTTTAAAATGAATGTGTTACTCAGATGTTGCAGTTAGTCCATTGAGATCTGATTGCTTCTGATGAAAAATAGTTTTATGAGTTTGCAAAGCATCATGCTCTAAAAAAGCATGAAAAATCAGTGAAGTTTGGTATTAGAGATAAGTTGGAATAAAAGTTAGGCCTTTGTTTAGAATAAAATAATTTTAACATTCTCATTGTTCCTCACAAGAGGAGTAATAATGTGACACAGTTTGTAAAGTATAGAGGAGTATCAAAATTGTGGTTGGCCGTTCAGGATTCTGTGGAACACGCTTCAGGCAACAAAGTGAAAGTCTTGATGCTAGACTGGACATCTGTGAAAGACTAAATCTCATTTGGACGTACCGTGTGGCACTCTGAAGTGGCTGTGTGCCACCTTGTCTCTATAGGTAGATTATTAAAAAAAACCCAAAACCTCAAGACCTAACTAAAATAATTCTGTAGTATGAGATGACATTTAAAGTATTTTAATGTGGCAAGCAATAAAGAATCATTGAGTTCCAAGGAGTCTATGGGAGAAGAATAAGGAAGACATTGTACAAACATTAACAGCTTAAGGGTAAAAGCAAAAAGCCTTTCAGGAGTGTGGTCCTTCAGCTGACAGTGATACACAGGAGCATTTTACAGTGTAGCATTGTACTTTTTTTTTTTTTAATAGATTTAAATTACTGATTATGTTAAAAGAATTTTATATCCTTTCCTATGTATTTCTGTTGTTCCTTCTGCTTTAAGGTTTAATATTGATGCACCCTGAAACAGAAAGGTGTCTCTCTCTGACTGGAAATGTTTATTTCATTGAGCACAAAGCTCTCTGGTGTGTTTATGAAACATAAGGTGTGTTTATATACTAAAGACTCAGAATGCTTTGGGTACTTCTGAGAATGCCCTCTAACTATTTCATGGTTACTAGATAATGACACCTGGTGAATTTTAGCTGCTCTGTGCATGTGAATTTGGGTAGCATATGGGCTGCCCAGGTATGCCTCTGGTCCCTGGTCCAGTTTCTGGTGCATTCACTACTGGCATTCATAGCAATATAGGATCTTGCAGGATCACGTTTGGTCAAACACTTGATTGTTTATCTGCGGACACTGGCTAAACCACTTCCAAAAGTTAACATATGTATCTTTCTACATAGAAAGTATTTTGGGGATGTGCCAAGATGTTTTCACAGACAAAATCTTTTTTTATATGCTCATTTTTCACCTTCCAGATTTCAGGTTGGTCCTCTCAGCATTCAGATTTCATTCAGGGCATTTTTGGCTTTAGGTACAGGTAGCTGAACACTTGTATTTATTTATTTTATTTTTTTTGGTCTGTGTGTGTGTTTACCTTCACTGTGAGTTAACCCCCTTCCTATTGTGTACTAGGATAGAAGAGTGGGGAAAGAGTGTAGCATTTCTTTCCCATCAGCAAGGACAGTGTAGAAGAATTCCCCCCTCTCCCCATTCCTTTTGGTAACCAGTTTTGGAGCTGATGACCTCTCAGGTTTTTTGTTTTGGTGGTGTTTTTTTGTTTTGTTTTGTTTTGTTTTTTGTGTGTGTTTTTTTGTTTGTTTGTTTTTTGTTTTTTTTGGTTGTTGTTTTGTGTTGGGTTTTTTTGGAGTGTGTGTATTTTTTTTTGTGTTTGGTTTTTATTTTTTAATTTTTTAAATTCAAATCTTAAATTTCATTTTGCTCTGCTAGAAATGCAGGGCAGTTCTCCAGATTATCCACAGTTCCAAGCAAGAGAAGAAATTCAGTGATTCTTTAAGTCTAGGCAATAAGAGGCAATAACAAAAGGAGTTGGTAACTGAACAGTGTCCTTAATTTTTCAACAGAAAGCTGTTTAAAGGAAGTTGAGTGACTGAAGAGATTCTGGAAAATTTATTTTGTTATTTTTCTCTGTTAACAGAAAACAAAATGACAGAGCCCCAAAACCTAAATCCAGCAAAACGGTACCGGAGGCAAGATTGGCCTGGGGAGCTGTATGAAAATGGATCATTTTATTTTGCCAAGAGACATTTGATTGAGAAAGGTTACTTGCAGGTTAGTGCTTCTGTTTTTCATGCTTTTCAAAATAATACATCTTTTACATTGTTGAGTTCAGAATCTTCTATATATTTCCATTTCTGATGCAGTCAGTGTGAAGTAACAGCACTTTGACCTCAGGACACTTTGCTTATTATTTGTACAGGGCTAGCTGTAGGTAGGGCAGTTCCAGTAACAGCACCCTGCACAGCAAGCAAATTTATACAAATAATATTGAGCAGTATACACCTATAAGCCTAAAACAATACAAAACTGAGTTTCATATCAGTTCACCAGGATGTAAGGGTGTATTTTGCGATTCATTTTAGTGCTACTAAGGGTGTGAAATTGGTCTTTGTGCTGTGTTGTAGGCTTTCCCTGTAATCTGTAAACTTGTATTCTTGGCCAGTTTAGTCTTATGCCAGTTTTGTACTGTAATTTAAAGTCCCTTTCCCGATCTTTGCATTCCAGTGTAGTAGCTCAGAACATATGTATTTACTTCAGCTTTCTTTTTTTTTTTTGCTTACAAGTCCAGTCTCAGCTTTCTTAGGCAAGACAAGTTCTGCATCTTACAGATCTCTTCCAGTGTTTGTCAGCAGAACCAAAAAGAAGCTCAGTGTAGATATTTCCCTATTCCTAACAGGAATACCTTGCAAGATACATCAAGAATATCAGGTTTTTCTCTCTTTTTCCAGGTACCTCACTAATGCAGAGATAATAGCTTTAGGTCTCTAGTTTGCACAGACTTATGCAGTGCAAGCTAGTGCTATGTGGATTTGAAAGCATTGATCTGGATAGTACAATTTTTTTGAATTCTACATTTTATGAAGGTTGTGCTACTAACTTTTTGAGGATCAAGGCTTATTGGTTTGGTTTTTTTTAATTACATTAAAGTGTGTTCAATATTTTTTCCAATTGAAATTAAGACTTTGCGTAGATAGCAAACAGAAAATAAGCGTACTCTTATAAAGTAAATGCTACAGGTATTACCATTTTACCGTATTAAAAGACCTAGTGAGATCGGTGTGTTGTAAGGACTACAATGCATAATATCTTTCTTTCATGATTTCTTTAATTGTAAAATGAAAATACTTATTAACTGTTGCCTAAAGAAGGTTGTTTCCAATGGCTGGTTCTGTGTCACTGGCAAAAATATCATTATTGCTGGTTCACATATATAAGCTGGTGTAACCAGGTACTTAGCTTTCATTACATGGTACTAAATTGTTAAGTTCTGTATCTGTATTAAGCCAAGCAGAAAATTTTAATGGATTCTGTTTTATTTAGGGTGGTAAAATGGCCTACTATGAAATGCGTGCAGAGCACAGTGTGGATATTGATATAGACATTGATTGGCCTATTGCAGAACAGAGAGTATTGAGGTAAAAGCACTTTTTATTTTTATTTCTTTGATATTGCTCATTGTTTCAAAGTATGGTCATGTGAATTCATAATGTATGTAACGTAAGTAAGCAAGATCAAAGGTAATTGGGCAGCTTTTATTTCCAACCATGACTTTTTCCTATCTCTGTTGAAATCATCTGAATTACCTTTGCTATATGTTGTGGGTTTTTCTGTGGGTTTGCTTATTTAAAATTCAGCTTGGGGAAAATTGTCAGCCTCACTATACAATAGACATGTGTTAGAATCATGTCTGGCTTTTCTAGTTGAGTTGTCCTAGGCTTCCATGGCCCAGACTACATGATGCACATAACTGAGAGTGTTCATGTAGAAGACATGAGCTGACTGTATCTTGCAAGCTGCCTTTTCTTTGCTCTGCACTTCTCTAAGTAAGTAATGGGTGGGAACAAAATATGCTTTCTATGCTTTTTTTCATCCTTTATTCCATGTTGGTTTTGTCCCAAATCAATGCTAAACATAACCTCTCATGATAAGGAAAGTAAATCTCATCCTAATTTTTAAATGGACAATGTAACTGAGCTGTCTCTTGGATCATTCTGTTTTTTATTTCTTTGAAGAGGGAGAATACAGTTGGAGGGGACAATGATGAGAAAAGACATTAGAAAGAAAGAAATTCAAAGCTGATTCTTCAGTCTGAAGATCACAATTGTATTTAAAATACTTGGGTTTTGAATGTGCACAAACTTCATCCTTAAAAGATAACCTCTTTGTCTAGCTTTGGATATTTTGGCAAAGAGCCGTTAAAAGAGGTGAAGCTATTGGTTTGCAGTATTGATGGATGCCTGACAAATGGTCGCATTTATGTGACAGAAGATCAGAAGGAAATGGTCTCCTATGATTATAGAGATATTGTTGGTATCAATCTATTAAAGAAAAGAGGAATCCAGGTAAGTGTTCTGAAGTGTGAGGCTTTGTGTCTGATGTGCCCTGAACATTAGGTTCTAAATCCCCGTAGCATGTAACTTTAAGTTTTCTTGTGATCAAGCAGCATAATACATTGTTTCAGGGTTAGGACAAATGTTGCTTGTCTGGTCCTTTAGAGGAAAATAAAAGTGTTATAAGAGAGTTCTCAATCTTTCTCTTTTTATTCTGGAACAATGTTGGAGGAAAAAAAAATTACGGTGTTTTGCTAGCACTAATCATCTTGCTTTGTGTAGTTTAGACACTCCTTATTTAGAAGTCAAATAACCAAGCAGGGATATGGTGTTACATCTTGGCTATAGAAGAGGAATATTCAGCCATATTAGTTGGTTCATTCTAGACCACCCATGATTGTTGCAAAGAGGGGAAATCAAACCCCAAACACTCTTGTCTGCGTAGTTGTAACTTTCCTGCATAACTAACTGTAACTTGCGTGCTTTGGATGTAGATGAAATACACCAATTGTAACATGGCTACTTTCTTATTAGTACTACTGAATTATGCTGATCTGAGTCTTTACTTCATTTATATAAAATTAGCCTCCTGACTATTTTCTGTCTGTGCTGCTGTCTTTGATACAGCTAGAAGAATTTTTTTGGAGTAAGAACTAAGTACAGATTTAGGCTGCCTTTAAAGAGGCTTAACTGAGCTTTGTTGCATATAGAGGTAGGCATGGATAAGTCAAAGGCAGGTGTACTCCAACTAGATTTCTCCAGATCCATTTTTTTTTTTTTTGAGTATTGTAGGATTGCTTTGTAACAGGGTAGCAAGACATTCATGACATATTCTGATGCAGCTGTTGCTGCCTTGGGGCAGTGAAACAGAGTAGATGGTTTTTCAGAGCTCCTTCAGCTTCTTTTTTTTTTTGTTAGGCAAAAGAGGGAGGGCTTGTAATCATTGTTTTGTTGCCAGTGGGATCCCACTCCCATACTCGCTGTGACATGGAATCTTTAAAAACTTCCTGGTCTGTGCTACACTTCATGTATTTCTAGTATATGTTGTTGATTTCTTGCTTTGTGCACCACTCCTGTTCATTCTGTACTTAAATTATTTTAAGTGCCGAGTATTTGTCTGTATTTAAAAGCAGTTACGGAAGATAAGCTTGTCCACAACTTGGACAGAAAACTTGAAAGGGTTTTGACTGAGATTTTTTTAAAATCCTGCTGCAATAATTGTCTGGTTTCAGCTTACTTTGTACATTGTTTCTGAAAGTTCAAATTGGGAATGAAATTCTGGAGATTAATGCATTGTGCTACTGCGGTCTGTCTAGTGTTGTGTTGATGCTCCAAAGTCTTACTGTAAATAAAATTAAATTATTAGTAGAGTCACAGAAAAGACTTCATAATATTCTATTTCTACTAATATTTCAGAAATCTTCCTTGGGAATTCTCCGGTTTCCAACTGTGGCTCAGTTAGATGACACTGTATTAGATAGCATGCCACTGTGATGTGAAAACCAATATTTTATTTGGTACATGTTGTATTTAAAAAGACAAATGTAAATTTTAACTTTTTTTTTTATCATTGGGGAAAACTAGAGAATGTTTCACTTTCCTAAAACAACTTCAAGACTGTGATGTGGTTTTGGGTGCTAATCACTTTTACTCTGAGTTTTTATTTGAAGTAACTGGTTATTCAAGCCTTTTCTGACATAAGGCACTAGAAGTTTGGGTCATAGAAGCTGTCTCTTGTTTGTTTATTTTTTAAAATAAATCATCTTTCAAGTCTTAACTGCTTTGTAGACTTTATGCTAATGACTTTATTTTAATAGGTTCGACTCATCTCTGAAAGAGATTGTTCAAAAACACTGTCAGCCATGCAGCTGGGATGTATAGCGGAAGTTAGTGCAACAAATAAATTGCAAGTCCTGGAGAACTGGCAAAAAGAAATGGCATTGAGCTGGAAAGAAATTGCTTACTTAGGTCAGTTCCTGTTTTTTTTTTTGGTAGTAAAATTTCACATAGTATACACAAATGCAAACTTCATAGCGCTGCTCAGCTTTAAAACACTTCTTGTTAATACCCTAAACCTAATGGAATTGATGTGCAAATTACAGCACATAATCACCAAAAGCAGGTATGTATTTTAATGCTTTTTAGGGTACACCCCGAATGTTAAAGGCATTGATGAATTAGTGTCCATATTCAGTAAGGGAAGTCTCAGCTATTTTCATAATGATATTTAGGAAAGCTTTTGATATTGCAAAAGCACACAGTTGCAGCTCTCAATTTTGAACTGATTCTGGTTTTCATTTCAGATGAGTATTACATAATTTATATTCTGAAATGGAAACAAGAAATGGACAGAATTAAAACCGAAGGCCAAATGATTCTGTACATAACTGTCAGTGGCAGTTTAAGTGTGTAGTCCTGCAAATGATTATTCAGTTGCTCAAATAATTTTACTACTCTTAAAAGTATCATTCTCTTGCCTGAATATTGTGGATCAGTGTTTACATGTATCACTAAGACGTTTTGAGAACTGAGTCACATGTGCAAAGTGCTGTTGAGCTGCTGAAATGAAAATTTTGGAATTTTGGAATTAAAGATAGATTAATATATGCACCAAAAATAGTGAGTTTACTCTTTTTTTTTTTCCCCCCTCTCTGATATTTTACCTTGTCCATCATCTTTCTGAATAGGAAATGAAGAGTCTGATGTGGAATGCCTGAAGAAAGCTGGCATGAGTGGTGTGCCTGCTGATGCTTGTGCAGTTGCTCAGAAGGCTGCTGTTTATATATGCAAAAGCAATGGTGGCTGTGGAGCTGTCCGAGAGTTTGCAGAACACATATTCCTGTTGCTAGAAAAAGTGAACTCTGCAAGAAAGCAAATGGGAGGGATTAGTTCATCAGGAAAGGAAATAGGGGGGAAATGAGAACAGTGGGAGAGGAAATAAGGAACTAATGAAAAAAAGAGTAACACAGTTGGTCAATACTATTATCTTCTTCCGCTCTCAGTAAGTCTGAGAATGGCTTCTCATTCACCAAGGGATGGCTTCTCTTTCAAATATTACATTGCAACAGAGTTAAAAAGATGTTTACCTCTGATTTAATGTCCCACTTTGATTAAATGCTGATATTGATGATTGTATGCTGATAATCATGATCGTGTTCGTAATTATTGAAGTGCAATGAAAGAAATTCTACAAAAGGTAGTGTCCTGTAAATCTAATCACTACACCTGTCCGACTAATCTAAATATTTTCAGGGATCAATGATTTTTTGCATTATTTGAGGATTTGTAATTAACTTAAAAAACCCAAACTGTGAATTTTGCAGTTTGGTTTACATTTTCTCTATCAAATGTCAATGTGATATAGTTATGTGCTTGGTTTTTACTGGATTTGTCCCTTGTAAGGATTTTAGCATATGGTGGAGAGGACAGGTGTAAAATAACTATCAAATTTCTTCCTGTATTTTTTAAGAAAGCTCAGTTACTGTGAGACCAATTAATGTTAATTAAGAAAAGCACTTAAGCATGTGTTCAGTTTTAAGCTCATAAACAAGTAAGTGGCTTTTAGAATTCTGCCTCTTATCTTTGAATCTGTTTATATTGTTTTTTTCTTGAAGTGCTTAAAGTAACATACCCAAATGCTTTGCCAATTTTGGAGTTAAATTTCCCATTAACTTTGAGATCTTTCTTTTGCTGAAACTGTTTCTTTATATGAAGGCTTTATTACAACCACTAATGAGTAAAATGAATCTTTAATATTTATTGTATGGAAAGGAACTGCTGTTTAAAAATACCCAAATAAACAGTTGTTGGCTGTGGTTTTATATAAAATATATATAAAGACTTTTTAGCATGTTAAAGCTGGTGTGTATACATATGTATGTTTGTATTTATAAAAAATACAATGTTACTATGTCTTGATTTAAAGACCTTGGTATCTGTAAAAAAATTGTAGAACTGACACTAAAAATGTGCATCAGTTTTCAACCCTAGTATTTATCAGTAAGTCGAGTTCTACCTTGGCTTATGTGGAAAAAAAATAAAAAATTTAAAAAAAATCTGTGGTACACAGGCAGTTATTACTTCTGTGTTTTCTCACTGCTAAATGGACATTCCCAACATATCACCCGATATATATCCCTTAGATTAATTTTGTATTTACTTCCTTTTACAAAGCATCTGACCCTTTAGCATATGGTGGAGAGGTCAAGTGTAAAATAACTATCAAACTTCTTCCTGTATTTTTTTTAAGACAGCTCAGTTACTGTGACACCAATTAATATCGGGTCTGATAACGTCATAGAGAATTGGCCATGGTTTTGGTTTCTTCACCTTGTCATTGTCAAGTAACTTCCTCACTTTGATTTTGAGAACAGTTTCCTGTAAAGAGATACCTTTCTATTTATAAATCTATCGTCACATCACAAGGTGACTGTGATGAACTTGATTCCCATTCCTTGTATGTTAGAGGAAGCAAAAATACAAGCACACATAATAGAAATATGAGTTGGCAGTACTGATTGTAGCTTTCCGTTTGAATTGAGCTCTTCAGATGTTTCAGCTCCTTGCTGAATGTGCTGGATATACAGTGGGTCTCTACCCAAAATGTTTACACATATCAAAAATCAATGCAGAAACACTTTTGTGTGAGTGTTGATAATCATTAGGAAGAAATGGCAGCTGATACACAAGTGTTTTCACTTTGAAAAGTTCTTGTTTAGAAAAATAGGGTGTAATCTTCCATTTGGTATATAGGAAGAATATGAAGAATTAAAAAGCTTTAGAAGCTGCTTACAAAATAAAGCTTGTTTGAGGATATGGGGGGTGCACAATCCATTGCCTGAGGGGTTCAGGTTTGTGTTGCTCACAGTGCAGGTGAACAGCTAACTATAAACTGGAATAGTATGAGGGATGTCTTAATTACTCCTCTTGATTTTTACAGAAGATCCTCAATTGTATGAAGGTTTTAGGGGTCAGAAGCAGATATAGTGAAGATAATTCTGTCAGTCACCTTAAAGTGGAAATCCCAGGTTCCAGGCAAGTTTCAAAAGTGCAGCATCTTTTGCCAATTCCTGTTGTTTCAGTGTGTATCCTGGCACCATGATTCTTTCACTGGAGGTGTGTAGCTCACTCAGACTAGATTTCAGTGGTCATTTTTGTTATAGTGGGCTAGTTTTGGAGTCTTTCCTTTGGGTTATATGAGCACTTTTTTACTTTAAATTGCGTGGTATATTCTAAAAAAGATCTTGGATAATGTGGGCTCTTTTACCATTATTTTACTTTTTCTCCGTTTACTTTTTCTCCGTTTCACTATCCAATAATTTGTAATAAGCTATTATGAAAGAAACAGCTGATTGCCTGAAATTTGAAATAAAGTTTACTTTAGTCCTTTGAGTTATGAGGTGACTTAGGATGAACTTGGAATCGTTATGATTTACAATATGCAAGTTCATGTGCCACACAAATGGATTATATCTGATGAAGTTGGACAAATTTAATTCCCAAATTAATCATATGCACACACAGTTACTCAGTCTTCATCTTGACCTGGTCTTGGAGTGTTCTGTGGGTGAGGTTATGCCCTCTTAAATAAATAAACTTCTTCACTTCCCTGTGTTTCATGTTTTCAGATAGCTGGTTTCCCAACACTGTGTGCTTTGTGTTTGCAAAAAGATGGAGTTCATCCCTCTGTTCTCTGAGCTGACAAAGCCAACCCAGTATTTCTGTAAAAGGATAATCTTCCAAACTGAGCATAAGATAGAGAATTATTTGGCAGGATGTTCTTTGAGAGAATTCCAGTTTTGGTTAGGCGCTGAGATCTGTACTGGTTTGGGCTTTTTGGTGGCTCCTGACACGAGAGATGAAAGCAGAGAAGGTCAGACGGCGATATATTGTGATTAACGTGTGCTGACTTTGGCACAGGGGATAGGGGTTAGCCCTTCACCTACTTCTGGCTCCATTCATTTATTTTTATCTGAGCTTTGTACCATTCAATATATGTTTCCCTCTGGTTCTGTGCTATTTCCTGTAGGATGATTCAACGTGTTCTAACCTTAGTTCACTTCAAATCAATATGGGTCTTACAAAAAACCTCATCATTTTGAGGTCAAAGAGATTTTGTAATACGTGGTAATTTCAAGTTCTTAATGCTTTTAAACTTTGCAGACACATTACTTAATTAGCTTTTCCAGAGACCGTGTCTGAAGGCTTTTGTTTGTGAGGCTTTTAAATTATATTTTGGTGTGCTCTTAAAAACACTATTTCCTGTTTCCAGAAATAATTCCAAATGAGTCTAGTTACACTCAGCAGGTCTAATTATCCTAAATATCAGCAATAATAAGGTAAGTCCAGTGGAAGTAAAACAGGATGGTAGGTTTGTTTCTCTCTTTCTTGGACAGATTTGTCCGTCTGCATTTCTGATTCTAGGTATGTTTACTTTATGTGGCTCTGGTTTAATAGAACTTTCCCCTGCTAGAGATACTGGAGGAGAGAGAAACATTTGGGAGCAATCCCATTCTATAGCGGTCTCCCACACCTCTGTAACATTACAGACCACTTCCTCTAAAAGGCTGCTATGATCTTTCTGCAGATGGGAGGATTTTTTTAATTGTTTGAAGGTGTTAAAGGGAATGAACAGTGAGCAAAGTGGAGGCAATGATACCAAATCATTCAGGTTAGTAAAGAGCAGGGCTGATGAAACTGAAGAGATAGATATATACATGAGATGAGCTTAATAAAAAAAAAACCCAATCCTAATGTCATATATAAAAAATAGCCATTTCCACTGAGCATTTCAGAATCCAGAAAAAAAAAAATCTATTGGTTTGAAGTATGTGCTAGCAGTTAAAAAAAAGCAAACTGAGTATTAGAGATTACTAGGTGCAGTGTATAGAACAAAAAGGATAGAAGTAATTATTCCGCTGTTTAAATCCATTATTTGCATGTATGAATAGTGTGTGGGTTTTTTCTTCAGTGTTAAAAAGGCTGTAGCACCCAAAAGGTTTGTGGGAGGATAAAATGGGTGTTAGGAGTCAGGTCTGGTGTGATCAGTAGCCAAATAAAAAGTCTTCACTTTGGAAGAGGTATGACTGAAGGGAGTTGTTAGATATCTGAAAAACTAAGAGGGACAGGGAGCTAGGGAAAGGCCACTGAAGAAACTAGCAGTGGCCAAAAGCAGAGGAATATAAATTTGCCGTGTTGTATTTGGTAGTACTTTCCAATTTTTCTGTGTCCTCAAAATGTTTGCAGCACCGGGATTTCCGAAGCTGAACGTGTCTTGCAGACAACCTCAACACACACTTAAAACAGCCTTTGACCATGTGTTCCATGAGTCTGATGTGATTCCCCTGATTCTGAACCTTGGCTTCTTTATCCTGGTTCTTGTATGGAAAATACCAGAGTGCATTTTTGTTCTTATTTCACAATATATATCAGTGGCTCATTCTAAAGTGGTGATGTGTAGCTCTGACACAGTGAGGAGCAGGACATGACATTACTGATTGGAATTAATCATCTAATCTTAAACTCAATTGAAAATAGGGCAAAAGTGCACAGAGGCCTGTGTAAGAGTATGACATCAGCTGAATCAGCATCCATTGGTCATAGATACTAATGGTAAATTGCTTAAACAGTTCTTGGACAAAATGTAACTGGAGATTGGAAGAATATTGAGGAAAATGTCATGTCCTTGTCCTGTTTGTTGATGTACTCTTTCAGATAAGTTTCTGGGATAAATTGATGTACATCTGAGCTAGTATGACCACTCTTGTATCAAAGGTAAACATGGAGGTAGTGTCTCCAGGATGTAACTTTTAACTAAGGCTGTAGTTGCACAACTTTCTATTGCCTGTATGGTTAATCTAAGAGTTTGGCTATTTTTATTCTCCCACCTTGTTTTCCCTGATTACATTTTGTCCACAGCAACACAGTCTCAAGTTGGAAGGGAATGCATCACCAGTCACTGATGCTTCTGATGAGCCATGTTGAACTCAAGTGTTGAAATTGATTGGTCTGGTTTAAAAAGCTTGAGAATAGGATCAATTATTTGATCTAGATAAATATAAATCATTCTCATTCATTTGATGTAATGAACTTAAAGATTTCTCTCAGGTGCTTATCATGATTTGCCTTTGGATTCATTCAATTCTATGAAAGCTGCTGTGTGTTCGCTTAAAGGAGCTGGAGCTACAGTTGCACCAGACTGGAGTATGAACAGGTTTTATGGGCAGTAGTTCTGCTGACTTGCAAACAAGTCCTAGTCCTGACTCACCACATCAGTAGGTCAATGTCCTTGTGTCTTTTTGCACTCCCACTGTAAAAAAACCTAGGTTGTCTGCAAGCTCTGCTGCTTTTTACTTCTTGCTCTTGATACACTGCCAGGTTTTCATCATCATGTGAGTGAGCTCCTTGTAGGTTGTAAGAGTGAGGCTCTCCAAGTTCCTTATTTGCTTAAAGAAAGCCCACGTTTGATTTATAATGAAAGCCAAGAGATTCCAGGGTGTTGTGGTTCTACCCCAGCCAGTTCCTAAACACCATGCAGCAGTTCACTCACTCTTGCCCCCTCTCAGTTGGATGAGAAGAATTGGAGGAGGAAAAAAAAAAAAAAAAAAAAAAGAGAAAGAA
>JANHFX010011364.1:18193-33618 GCA_027560015.1 Chloroceryle amazona
CAATAATATGATAATAGTAAGAAATATGATGAATAGAGAGAAATAAAACCCACCCAAAAGACCTTTTTTATAAAACTATTATTGCTGTTATTGTAATGTGGGTAAATCATTAATTTAGCCAGTAGGCAATGCTCTGGACTAATTCCCCATGCCTCCTAAGGATTAAGGAAGTAACTAGGCAACCAGCTGCAGCCTGAACAGTGCAGTGATACCTACCTGGCTGTTGGATTAGACCTAAAGTAACTTAGCAAGGTGACAAATGACAAAGAACAACAATTACATTTATCCTTTGTTTCAGTGGGAGGCCTTGCAGGCAGAAAAGGAAAATCTGCTTTTGTGACTCCTAAATGTCAATATTTGCTTACAGGTGAATGCCATCATCTATCCCATCACCCTAACTGTATTCTTTGTGGTGCAGATTGATCATTCCCAGGTACATCCTTGCACTGCCTTCTGACTGGCAGTAAGAAATGAAGGACTTCCTAATCAGGCAGTGCATCAGGACTGTCCATAGGTACCCAGACACAGAGCTGCTCCCCTCAAACCTATCTCTGATTCCTTTCAGAGCCTGCTTCTGCTTTTGAGCCCTGCAGCATCCTGCAAAAGTGAGTGCCTAATTCTTGTGCAGGGCTTTGCAGTTAAAATGCTGCAGTCAATAGATGTCAGTGAACAACCATTTCTGTTCCTTTTGGAAGCAGCACTGGTTCCTTTCTTCCTGGCAGAAAGCCTGGATGGCTGCAGAGCCTATGCTGGAGTGGCTGTGTCTCAGGTGCTATGGGACTGCTGTCCTTCCCAAGATGGTTATTTCTCCACTGGCCTGTGGGACCAGTGTGGAAAGAGGCCAGAAGGAGGCTCAGCAATGTAATCTGTGAGTTCATGCTTTTCTGTCACTGGGTTTTCTTCTCCAGAAGCTGTTGAGTGCTCTCTCCTGCTTGCTCCCTGTTGGGGCGGCTCTCCAAGCTGCTTGGCCAAGGAAAACCTCTTCTGCAGGAGCCCAGGAAGGGCCATGTCTCACTGTGCACACCCACCGTCTTTCACTGTCCTTTCCTACAGTTTGTCCTCTGTGTTGCACAGGACAGGTAAAAAGATTTGGGAAAAGGAGAGGACTGTCTCCAAAGTTAGAGAAGGTGCTGCAGAAGGTCCCTTGAAAGAAGGTGGACTGTAGTCACCTGTGAGGCTGGAACTGGTGAAAGAGTGATGCAGTCACTCAGTCCTTTTCCCATTTCTGAACATGGTCTTTCAGGGATTGCCTTCAATATTACAGTCAGCCCTTTCTGTTAGGCTTAATTTCTCCCATCCCATCCACACTGGGTCTTTGTGACAGGAGTGCCCTTGTCTCTTTGCCTGGGGCCTGTGACTGTCTTTCCCCTCTCATTAGCTGATCATGAAGTGAGCCCCATGGAACTCTTGTGGTCCTCCATGTTTACTTTCCCAGATGACATATACAGGTAAACCCTTTATTCCCTGAGCATCTCTGCTTTACGTATACATAGTGCAGAAACCTACCAATTGATGTCCTGCCTTGAGTCCTCTCTATTTTCCTATGAATTCTGACTTCAAAGTTACCAGAACTGGCTCAGATTCCTTCCTCATCCTGCTTTTTCACCCTCACTTCTCCAGACTCACTTGCATCTTTGTCAAGGTGTTCCTGAAGCTATTTGGATAGAGTTTTTTTTTTTCACCAGTCATTGTTTTCCTCCAAGAAACTGCTTTAGGCATCACGCTTATTGTATCAGAACTAGTGTGACTTAAAGTCAGGTTGCTAGGATGCTTAACTGAGCACCTTTTCTTCTCCTGAGAGATACTTTAGAAGATAGTTGTATGATGTTTTCAGGGAAAAGGTCCTTGTATCAAGGCCTGGAATGCACGTGTTCCTCTCACGAGAGTTCTGGCCCTTCAGATGCTCTTACTCTTTTCCATCTGACCCATAGATGAGGTAAGCCTGGCTAGCAAACAAAGCAGGCTAACTTCACCAGAAGAGGGTAGAAGCCTCATGTCTCAGCTCTGATAGCATAAATGTTTAATGCTGTCCTCTCTAGCTAAATCAGTCTTGAGAAAAGCCCTTACCCAGGAAGGTGGAATAGGTTACCTGAATAGGAAAGCAGTATTGTAAACATTTATGTGCAATAGAGATTGCAAAGGGCTTTGTTTCCTTCAAACCTGGTATCGCTGTGGTCTAGGTACATTTTGGACCAGTATGTTTATATTTTGTAAGGCTAAAATTTCTCCAGAAGTTTTAACTGCCCTAGGACAAAGAAAGGAAAATGGAGATGGGATGAGATATTTTTACATCTTATGGAAGCTTTGAAAAAAATTTAACATCTCCATGACCTGCCAAAATTACTTGAGGATATACATTGACAATTCTTTGAAAAATTCAGTTTGAATCCCTCTGCCACAGTCATAATGTGAGGGGTAGCAGCAGCACAGCGGGGAGAGCAAGAGAAAAGAGCATGTTATGGTAGGCATAGCAACTGCTGGGAGACCCTGGTTGCCAGTACTGTCACATACATCTGTCCTTTAGTAACAGTGCCCAGCCTAGCTTTCTGGACCTCTGGTGTAGCTGCACTGTGCACTGTGTTTTGTCAGTGCCTAGGGTGGACTTGCTGCCCAGTAGTTTTACTAGCAGAAGCTACTTGTTTTCTCAGGCTGCTACTCACTGCCAGCCAGTTACTCCTTTCTCCCTCAGGTGTGGATGCATTGCGTAAAGCTCGAGTAAAACTAAATTCAGAAATTAAAACTGCTGTATGAGTACAAAGTGTTACTGAGAGGAAATTTGGTTTTAGCATTTTGAAAGAACTTTGAAAGTCCAATGCAGTATTAAGAGGTCAGCTGGCAAAACATTCGCTGCCTTATATTCTAATGCTGTCTCTTCAGCCAGTTGAGGACAGTAAGCTTTAACCCCCTCACTGATCCGCAGGGCAGGTCCTCACCCTGCCCTTTCACACACATTTTTGTATTGTGAATATACTTATAAATGCTGCTTATGGCAGTCTTCTAATTCAGCTAATAAACTTGCTTGAAAAGTTCATTAGCCCAAGAATGCTGGCTTTTTTTCCATACTCAATGTACTAGAAAAGTAAGTCTTTAAGTGCAGTGTTCAAGCATGATCATTATCTGATCTCTTGCCATTTAGTAATAGCAGAAGGATGACACCTGAAAGGTGTGGTTTGTGGCATTTTAGAGGGAGACAGAGTGATTTTAGTGTCAGAGGAGCAAAGTGACACAAACCAACATCAAGTTTCCAAATGGGTCCTTTGCAGAAAATGATGCTCAGGGCAGCATCTTCCTTAAATTGTGCTGAATTGGTAGATGGCAAGGATCTGCAGTTGAAAAGACTTTGATTGCTCTCTTTTGTATCATTTGTGCAGATACAAAATTGGTCGGTACTGATGTCAGCTTACTCAAGTGAGGTATGAAATGAAAGGGCTGTGTGGCAAGTGTGAAATGCATGACACTTGTGTTCGCTGTAAATGCAGCTATACCTCAGCTTTTCAGAAACCACACACACAAAGGATGAGCTTGTGTTACAGATGTGTACCTTCAGAGCACACAGGAGTCAAAGCGGAATAAATGTTTGTCTGCATGAGTTTCTTTTTGATCAGCTTTTGCTATGTTTTTTTTATGCCTGATGATGCCTTCGAATTGTATGGTTGGGAAGAACCAGTTTGGGCAGGAGAGTCCTTAAAGCCAGACTGCAAAGCATATTGAAGGTGAGGGCAGAAAACATGGAATAAATCAGAAGAAAGATCTTTATGGGGTTCCTAGATCAGTCCCTTGCATGTAAACACAGACAGCTGATCCTTGGAAAATCTATCTTATCAGGGAAGGGTAAATAAGTAAGTCATATTCAGATTAAACTGTCTCTGAGTAGTGGCTTGTTTGCCACAGTGGAACTGATGAGTTCTGTTGCACAAGGACTGTGAAGTAAAGTTTTCTCATCAAAACACTAGAAACAAGCACTTTGCAGGGGAAAAAAAAGTCATATTAAATAAACCCACATTTATAGTTCCCCAGCATATGATGCAGAAATTTATATGGATTTATAGCAGTTGCATGTAAAACATAAGCACTATACACTATCTGGCTCAGAAATAAGTTACATCGAAGAATTGTGTACTTAAAATATAAAGACATTTTATAAACAAACTTCAGGTCTTCAAGTGGGCAGCTACAATTTTCAACTTCAATATCAATGACAGAGTCCAATAAGATAGGCACCTTTCCCAGATCAGGGAGGGAGTGAGTCTGGGGTCAAATCTTTGGTCATTTACTTATGATGTTTTTAGACTTTTTTATATATTTAGATTTGTACAGGTGTGGGTTTTGTCTTTTTCTTAACATCTTTGGTAAAATTCCTAAATCAGATCTGAGAAGTCCATTTGTATCCCCATAGAGGAAAAAAAAAATAAATAAAAAATAGAAAAACAGGTCTGACACCTGACTCTGTAAAAGAGATACATCTGTCTGCCAAAAACTGATTTTAGATCTGGCATGGTGTCAGAATTTTCCTGTCCTCAAAATCTTGTGTTTACAATTCTTTCTAGTGGGAGAATTGTAAACTGGATGGGAGCCCCTATTCAGAATTTCCCACCAATTGCTAAATCTGTGTTTGTTTTTAACTGGGTCTTATTTCTTCAAATGGAATCAAAATTCATAGGTGAGACTTTTTGCCATTTTGCTAAGTTTCATTTTCTCATTAAATATCTCCTCAAATCTTCGATTCTGTTTTGGAGTGAAATGGTTCTTCCAGTCACCAACAGCACCTAGGAGAGCAGGGACAGAAAACAAACAGTGAGGCTAGCAGTATATAGTGCTGACAATGATTTGAAGGCACACCAGTTTTGTTAACGTTGCACTTGGCACAAATTTTTAAGTATTATTAGCCATAGACTCTGCAGTAGGTCATGATCACGAATGCAGTAGGTCATGACTATGAATAATAGTTTTATTGGTCTGGTGAGACTCTGCTGGAAGCAGATGGATCATGATCCATAAATGCTTTTAAACCTTCAGCCTCAGATTTGGTTAGTGCCAACTACATGAAGAGCAGCAGGTTTCCTAGCTGGAGCTAGAGTTCTCGGTCATCTCAGCAGAGAGTTATCATGCTGCAGCTTAGATGCATACATCAGTTAAAGGTTGCTGGGTTACATGCATGCATCATCAACAGATGCATACATCAGTTAAAGGGTTACTTCCTTACTCAAATGCATCTCACCCTAGTCAACATCTACAACTAGTTGAATGAATGCTGCCCCAAACCCATCTCTATCTCTATCTCTCCTTTGACTAAAGAAGACTCCCAAAAAAAGGAGCCCAGAGTGACCTGATAGATGAATCCCACCCTCCCATCCACTCCTGTTCTCAAGGGTTTTATACAGGTGAGATGTCCCACTCCTTAAGTGAGTGCACACTCTGTTCAGTAAACTGTTTCAACTCTTACCCTCTGAGCAAAAAGGAAATTGTTTTTTAAAATGACATATTTTAATGAGTCAATGCTTACTGCTTCCCTTCATGTGCATCTTCTAAAGACCCTGCATCCCAAAACTGACTAAAACAGCATTATGGACAGCAAGAACAAGAAAAGAGAGCTTGAAGAACAATACATACATATAAATCTTCTGTAAACCAGCTGAAACTAGCTAAACCCCTGGGGATTGCATAGGAACTACTTGGAAGGGAAATTGTTGGGACGTTTATGTTTTTCAACATAGCTTTGTGAAAGTTCACCAGCTCAGAAAAGTGTATCTGAGGTTTTTGTTTGGTTGTTTTTTTTTTACTGCCAGATTTTATTTTGGCTTTTGCTTCAGCTCATTGCTAAAAACTTTACGAATTAGTGACGTGTACCCTTTCCATATTTATTTAAACAACTCTTAGTTTTAAAATGTTGATCGTTCAAAAAATTAACTGAGTAAAAATAATCAAAAATCCATCTAAACATGATGGCTTTGATTTACTTATCCAAATCTGAGAAACCTTCTGTAATGCCAGGAGCAGAAAAACAGCTCCTTCAGGTATTTTAAAGTCAGCTCTAATCTAAGCACCATTGAAGTTTTTACCATGGATTCCAGTTTGGCCAAGGTTTGAAGGCTACCTATGAGGCCATCAGGTGATTGAGTCATCCAGTGTTGTCATTGTCAGTATATTGCTTTTTCAGGAACATTTCAATAAGATAAAGAGATGGTACAGAGAAGATAAAGACTATGAGTAGTCTCCTTTGGTAAGAATATGTCTCACTCTTTCTCATTCCCGTAAACTAACTGACTTTCTCTGGTAATACCAAGGGACATGTTGTAAAAGACTGATGTTGTCAACTCTTAAATTAAAAAAAAAAACAAACAGATAAAGAGTAATGCCTTCTAACCTTTACTTTTAGCTCCAAAGCTCCTATGGAGCAATATTAGTCAGCCTGTTTTTCAGACTCCTCCATGCTTCTCTAGAATAAGTGTGCATTGCAACCATAGAATTTAGAAAGAAAGTGATTTTTAACATGGTTCTAAATTGAAGGATCTTGCTGCAGTTTCCCGGGGCTCACCCAAAGTGTCACTACAGCCCAGGAAAGACCTGGACCATGGCCTATGACTAGATTCACCCTCCTGCTGTGTTAAGCCTCGCCCAGGGATCTTACCTTTTCGGAAAATCAGCTTCCTGTTGGATGTCAGTGCACAAACGGTGTGACTGGGGTCACTGTTTTCCTTTTCTGTGTCATTTTTCATCTCTGAGAAAGAGGACTTCTTGCAGATGTATTGGATGTCATTGTCACTGACGTTTAAACCCAGGAACACACTCATTTCCTTTACAGTCTTAGAGAGATCCTGAGGTACAAGAAAAATAAAGCTTTTATATTTCTGGGCTGATTATCAGACTTTTAGCTGATATGAAAACAATCCTTTTTATTATCAAATTTATCACACATTTATTTGCTTTCAGGCTAAGCTAAACATGTCATTAGACTGTATTGAGGAGTGGTACAGTAAACCTGGTTCCCCTCTTAGCCATACACACAGAAATAGGTAAATGCAGAGTATGGGATATTGAGTACTGAGTGTGGGATATCAAATAACAGTTACATTGCTGATTTTGCTCCTAGTTCTGTCAAAGCAATTGTCTGTCTCAGTATTATTTCACTGGGAATAGAGAAATACTCAAAGATCAGCTTCTGTGTAAGTAGCTTATTTCATTGGAGGTGCTGTATCTAGAGATCCAGCACGTGACTCAGGATCCAAAACGGTTTGTTTATACGCCTAATAGTGGATTTTAATTTTTTTTAAAAAAAGGAACAAAACTATTTTAATGGAAACACTCTTTCACCTAAAAATTCATTCTCTGAAAGCTAAGGCGTGTTGGTGTTTGAATTTTCTGTGTAGCAATTTCCTTTCATAAAAACGTTTTTCCTACCCCCTTCACCTCTAATTTTCTTCTTTATTGGGAAGACAAGTCCCTCTGATCAGGAGTAGTTCTGTTGTCTTACATCCCTTTCTGAAAATTTCACCTAAGTGTCAAGCATAGCAGGATCACGTGTGGCCCTCAAGAGATGTCCTGGGGTTGATCTTTCCACAGGACCAAGAACAAAGAATTAAAATTCTTCCTGTAGCCTGGGGAAGATAATGTAATGTGTCCCACTCCTGCATCTGTGAAATGAAATTCTCACAGGAATTGATATTTAAGTAGCTTGTGCAGTCAGAATTAGCTCACTAATATAAAGTTCTATTCAAATATAAAATACGCCCAAATACACACATTCACATTTTCCTTCTTTCTCCTTCACTATAATTTGCTCTTTGATATTTTGCAAGTAATTAATTCTGAAATAAAAGCAGAGAGCATATTTACCTTCTTCATGTCTTCATAGAACAAAAACAGGATGTTTTTGTCATTTGCATGTTCTTCCCAACTTAGGAAATGATCAAACCAGGATCCACAGACAACTGAAAAGAAAAGCCATGTATAAGAGATACATATAAATTTCATTCATCAGTAAGTCCAGCTGTATCTCACACATTCAAGGGAATGATCCCTTCTTAATGTGTACCCTGTATTCCTCTGAAATGGATTAAATTCTTTTTGTGAAGTGACACAAACGTACAGTCCAGGTTACCGTTCTTGTTGGAATTTGGTTTTGTATCGGAGATGCAGATACTGTTCTGAGATATTATTCTGTAGTGGAATCAGGCTCCAAGTCTAAGAAAAGGCCAGTAATGAAGGAAAATGTACTGGCCTAACAAGATTTGAGTAGCTCAACAAATGTCTGCACGTCTGTGGTCACAGCTAGAAATACGATCACTTCAGTAGGAGATTAAATAAGGAGTCTTTTGAATGGGCCACACTTTTGTAAGCTCTATTTTGTCTTGGCAGAGGGGAATCTTTACTATTTTTAAAGTCAAAGAAGAATTACGTAAAGAAGTTATTTTGCAAATACATATGTGGCCAGCAATAGCATAGAATAATCCTGTTGGGTTCAGGGGTATAGCAAACAGTCTCAGGGGTTCCAGGGACAGCATCAAAGTTGTCACTGTGTGTTCTCACCCTTGCTCTGAACTGAGATTAACTCTGCAAGAGTACTACGGGATCTGAATCAAGCACCACAAACTTTGTATGTTTCTATTAGGAGCAAAACCAACAAACTCTTTCTCAGTATCACCTCTTACACAAATTTCTATTGTAACCAGCATAGTTATCTTTTTGTGCCATGCACAAACACACAAGAGAATAGAAGGTGGCTGCTAATTTACAGATAAATGGGAGATGTTTTAAAATTTAATATAATGCTCTTTTCTTTTTTTTTCACCTAGGAACACAAATCTAAGCCAAAGCCTATACAAGCCAGTAAACAAATTGGCTTCTGGAGCTTTGATGTAAGCCCATGATGACTGCAATGGCACTTTTCTTTCAGAGATTCCAAAGTGAGCTATCATGGTTGCTGTTATCTTTCTTGTGGTTGTCTAGCAGGAATAGGAGTAATAAAACACTAAAAATGGGAGTGGATAACTGAAACATGGTCCTTTTGTCAGCTTCCATGCCACCACTGCCACTCATAAAAATATCGTCCTTGGTCTTTGGACCCCACTACTAAGACAACACGTCAGGAAGAGTGCATGCAAGAGGGCTTATGAAAGCATCTAGACTCCTTTTGAAGGACCACCAAGGCTGTCTTTGAGACTGGTGCTACACCTGCAAGCATAGCTCTCAGTGCAGCCTGAGGATGTTCTCCCCACGTGCCCCATTGCCTGCCCTTCAGCCCGGCACAGGCAAACCCACATCAGAATCAACAAATTGTCAGGGGTTGCATAGCCTTTGTGGGGAGAAAGGAAATCGAGTAACTTGTCTGTGACAATGTTTCTGAACAGGTATGCCAAAGAGCAGCAAAAACAGCAAAGAGCATTTGTGTTGAAATAATGCAGCCACTTATCACAATGTCTCCTTTCAGGGCTAAAGATAGCATCCTATTGTTCGCTCTGGTTTGGTTTGGCATTAGAATTTGCCTTGAAAAAAAACCCCATCTAAAGACACATGAAAAAGGAGTTCAATAAGGAGTTTCCACACAGTTACTATCTCTTAACTCTTTCTGTGTATAATAAGCTAATGTAAACTTCAAGGAGAAAACATAACATTGATTCTCACCATCTCCTTTTAAGAATAAGTCGAAGAAAGCAGTCCAGGTGTCAACAGTGGGAAGATTCGGGTTATCTCTGTAGTAATGATACATGGAAACTGCTGTGTCTTTCGGGTTTCTGATGATGTAGATCATCTGTAAAAGAAAATGGTATAGTTATTAACAATATCCTATTTTAGAGGAGCTCTGTGTTTAAATGTAGCATTTTCACAGGCAGTTTGCAGCATCAAACCCCTTTATTTTAGGATTCCTCTGCCAGTAACCGTGTCATTAAGATAGGAATGTATTTGTCCCTGCTCTAGGCAGGTGTCAGTAGAAGTTAGTAAACAATTCCATGTGGACAGAGGTGCGCCTCCTGCAACTGGGTAATGTTTATGTGTTATGAAAGAGGCTGGGATTATTTTAACTCATGAGCCAGTACACTATCTCATAAATCTAGCATGTGAAACCATTTGCTAATTAACATTCACGGGACAGCTGCAAAACATAAATTTTGGCCCTTTGTTCAAATTAGCCTTCTCCCAAAAGTCTGGATGTGACTAATCCAGAAATTTTGAACTTCTAACCTAAAATCTGAGGCCCAGAGCTGATTTTATTTTGAAGACTTCACACACTAAAATGGGAGGAATCCAAAACTGTAATCTGGGCAGTGATGCAGGAGCAGAACCTAGTCCCCAGCCCATGTCTCTGCTCACACTGCCTTTGGCTGCTGGTCACCTGTGTCTCCAAAACTCACAGCCAACCACTTCAAGAAACTGTAAATTGAAAATTATTAAGGAACAAGAAGACAAAATAGATTCCTAATAGACTGTTAATATATCTTCTTTTATATACTCTCACCTTACCTTGCATTTCTTATTCTTAAAATTTGGAGGTAACATGTTGTAGTCTAAGTGTGTTGGGATGATTCTCTTTGATGAGAGTTTATTCAGCTCCTCCAGTTTGGATATGTCTCCAAATTCAATAGGAGATGTTAGTGTAACTTGAGTACTGTAAAGCTTTGTTATAACTCCTGCAAGCCAGTGAGTGCCTGCAGAAAAGTAATTGTAAGGAAAATTAAAAAAAAAGGAAAAAAAGGGGGATAGGGGCATGGGGAAGGAAGCTTGGTTACTGAGAAAGTATGTTGAACATTTTACATATCTAAACAGCTTGCTAGTGCACAAGTGATACTTTTAATTCCCCAGGTTCAAGAAACTTTACATAACTGAATAATCCCGTTGGCTCTAAATGTACAAATACTTGAAAAATTAGGACTGCAGCCGAAGTACAAAGTAACGCTGTGAGAAGTGTAAATATTGATACCAAAACAATCTCATGAGACAAACTGCTTGAGAGCTGAAAGGTGGTTATATTATTTTTATCATTAATTTTAGAATAAACCGGTATGTTTTATCTATAAAGGAAATTGAGCCTGTACATTTGGGAAGTACTGACTGAGCTTTTTCTTTGGTGTGTACTTCTGTGTGCGAGTGAGGCAGGGCAACAGGGAATAGAAAATGAATAAATCTTCAGCCAAGAGCCATACCAATAACTTAATACAACTCTTGACTTGCCGAGAATTGAATGTAGAAAGTCTCCAGGAGAATCCTTCAAGTACAGATTTTTCTTACAAGAAATAAATATTTGCTTTCCAATAAGAAAACACCTGCGATTATTTACAATGAAAGAATCAAAATTTAGATAAATGACCTATTTTTTTTGTTTAACTTGAACACTTACTGACAGAACAGTATATTCACACACTAATAAGTCCTTCCCTGTTTCTTGTACACAGACATTTCCCAAGTAGTTTAAGCAGAGAGCATGAAACAAACAATTGAGACTTCTTGAAATGAATACATATTTAATAATTAAGAACTTACCAGATTTGGGATAGGAAACCAAAAGGACATCATCTTCTCTAGCATCAAAAGTATCCAAGGATTTTAAAAGTTCTGGAGAAGACCTGATGGTAAAAGGAATGCCCTTAAACATATGAATGAGTTCTGCCTCACTGGGGTTGGACATGTTTGCTTAAGTCTCGGATTTCTACAAATCAGATAACAGGGAAATGACAAGGATTTAAGAGTCACTTCTAAGTCAGATGGTTAGAAGTGACAAAAAGAGACCAAGCAATACAAATTTCATGCTTATATACTGTGTTACATGCCAGGGAGTCGTGTCAGATATTGATTTTTCCAGGTAGTTGATAAAGCTGGCTGAAGCATTAGCAGTAATGATAAAGAACTAAAAATGCAGTGTCATGAAAAATGCATGTCATTTGTCATTTATTAGCCCTCTAGATAAAGTAATAAGGTGATAGTCAAAATGTATTATTTGTGGAAGATTACAGGAATGGCCATTATATATTGCCTTAAAATATGCTTAACATGATTATTCTCTAAGTTACACTTTGCTGGAAGCTGTTGAGCTTTCAAGGAAAAAAAAATACATTTTCAAATACTTTTTATGAGTACGAAAACAATGCCATATTTTATGTGAATGGAATATTTTGGGCTTTGTTTTACCAAATGTACAACAGCTTGAATTTTCAAATTGCAAATTAATTCCAAATGTTTGAATCTTGTGATGTTAAGGAGCTAGTTTTTTGAATATTTTAGACTTTCATCCTGAGGTATTGTAAAAACAGAGGCATTTAAAGACACAATCAGTTTTTCAACTGTTAGATGTTTCCATAAGAAGAGTGCAGACAACAAACATCACAAATTTTCAATAGGGTTTTAACATTGGCTTGAATCCTGCATGTTTCATGACTAGAATTGGTTGAAGATTTTTAAATCATAGAATCATAGAATGGTTTGGGTTGGAAGGGACCTCTGGAGAACATCGAGTCCAACCCCCCTGCAGTGAGGGAGGGTTGGATTTGGTCATTGGACATCTTCAACTAGAGCAGGTTGCTCAGAGTCCTGTCCAACGTGACTGGGAATGTTTCAAGGGATGGGGCTTCTACCACCTCTCTGGGCAACCTGTTCCAGTGTCTCACCACCCTCATTGTAAAAAAATTCTTCTTATGTCTAGTCTGAATGGTTCCTCTTTTAGCTTAAAACTATTATCTCTCATCCTGTTGCAAGAGGCCCTGCTAAAAAGATTGTCCTCATCTTTCTTATAGGCTCCCTTTAAGTACTGGAAGGCCACTGTAAGGTATTCCTGGTGCCTTCTCTTCTCCAGGCAGCACAATCTAATCTCTCAGCCTGTCTTCAACAGGGGAAGTGTTCCAGCCCTCTGATCATTTTTGTGGCCCTCCTCTGGACACACTCCAACAGGTCCTATGTCTTTTTTTTTTCTTTCCACAGAATATAAGGATTCATCAAAATAGAAGTTGCTTGCAAGAAAGAGTCAGCTCTCAATTAATTACCTATTTTGAGATGTATTTTTATTTTTAAAAATTTGAATCTGTGGAAATCATCATTAATTTTTTTCAACCTGAGAGCTCCACTTTTGTTTCAAGTGACCTTAAGAAATGTGAAAGCATCAGAGTAAAATAAATATCCTAAGTTTGAATCAAAACATTTTAGAATGCTTAATATTTTCAGTTTTCCTCTCAATGGCCACAAATTAATTTACTCATTTTTACATTCTTTTCCTTAAACATCCAGTGGCTTCGTATATATTTCAGTATATATTTCCTATTGAAAGCCTCCTACAATATTTTCAGCTGAGGCCCTTCAGTGTCTTCAACTTGACTTGAGAACCTGCATACAAATCTTGTTTCAAATTAAAGCTGTCCTTCAGAAATCTACCAAGTTTACCAAGGTCCCAATTCTTGTTTTATTATTTGTGATAACTTAGGTTTGGTCATGACTACTAAATGTATTTCCATAACCCATGGTAAGAAGTTAATGACTAGAGATGTCCTCCCAAGAAACACCTGAGCAGTCAAGATTACTCACAAGGAGTAGGGACACTTACCAGCTTCTGTTCTTGCTACTTTCTAATTCAGTCTGTAGAAAAGGCAGCATAATAAGATTGATTTCCCCCCCCTTTCTTCTCGGCAGTATCACCAGTCTACCAGTTAAAGAGAAGTCAGCAAGCCTAAATCTTCTCACCTATGTTGACTATAAAGTTGCCCTTCAACAATTACTGCCTGCAAAATGTGCCCTGTGCCATCAGTAAACTCCAAATTCCAGTTATGCAGTACTAGGTAGGGATGAAAATAATGGAAAAAACTGCTTTGGAGAGATATTCTCCATCACTAGGAATGAGGGGAGATGGAGGAGATTTTCCAGAAGGTAATCAAGTGAGTTAGTGAGGGTACAAGAAACCCATGTATACTGATGGTCAGGTAGGGAGTTGGCACATGTCTCATTGGTGAGGAGTTCAACATTTTTCTGTTGCTCTCAGTCTGAAGACCTAAGCTATTTATCCAAGGCTTAGGGTCTAAATCCTTAAAAATCTGTCTTCTGTCAACAGGCTTCACTTTGATTACTTCAGGTTTATAAAGTATGTTCGAAGGCATGATGATTCCTTTTTCTGTGTTATTCCGAACATCTCTATTAGTCTGAATACAGATATTTCTAAGATTTATTTTGCAGTCATCAATCCAGCTGAATATATTTATGCATTTAGCTCAGTCCAATAAAACTGGATTACCTTGACCTAGCAAAAAAAAAAAAAAAAAAAGCTTCTTGCAAAATGCTTTGCATATTTACTATGCCTTTTCCCTTTCATTTCTTCCTCCATTCCAGTTATGTTCTGAGTCAACACATTTGCCTAATCTAATCACTTAGGCATCAATTAATCATTCACAAACGTAATGTTTGCCAAGGTGTAAACCAGAAGCAATACAGTAACAAAGAAAAGTCCAATTCTCCTAACTCATCTCAATTGCATTTTATACTTCCTTCTCTTTTCATCGTGCGTAATCTTAATGCAGGGGAATCAAATTGAAGCTGGTCTTCCTCAAATGCTGCCTGGAAAATAAGGCCCACCCCATCAAGGGTACAGTGTTCTGAACTGCCGTAAATTAAGGAAATTTAATTATGCAGTACCTTGCAGGAAAAAAAAAAACAACAAACCAACACCCTTCTTATTAAGTTATTAAAAAACTACACTAACTCCATTAACATAAAAAGTACATTATTATAGTTACAGTAGATAGAGAGAGTAGGAGTTTAAAGAATGCTGTGCCAAATCCTCCATCCAGATTTATTTTTTTCCTTTATCAGTTATAAAACACAGAGTGGTAGACTACAGCTGATGAATTTTGAACCGGCTGGACACAGGCATGGCAAGCTAATACCAATATTCCTGTACCTATTGCCTAGACCTCTGCCGAAGACCCTGAGGAGCTTTTCCCAACAGCAGGTTGGTCTTGTCCTGTTCTCTGGTCCTCCTATCTATGCAGATGGAGTGTGCATTTTTCCAGCAGCTTTCACAGCTACTTGCTATCAGGAGAGCAATGTTAAATTTGGAGTTTGGAGTCTCTCTCTGGTTTGAGGAAATTGCAGGTTGGTAGCTGGACATTGCACTACTGGGCTGCTTCTAGTTCAGCTCCTTCTGCCTCCATATCCAATTTACTTTCTCCCATCTTTATCCTTCTCTGAGTGACTTCTTCAAGTTGGTTTAAATATATTGGTCCCATGCACCAATATAGGCTGGGCAGTGACTGGCTCAAGAGCAGCCCTGAAGAAAAGGACTTGTGGTGGATGAGAAACTCAACATGAACCATCAGCGTGCTCTTGCAGCCCAGAGGGCCAATTGTGTCCTTGGCTGCATCAAGAGAAATGTGGCCAGTGGGTTGAGGGAGGTGATTCTCCCCCTCTACTCCACTCTCGTGAGACCTCACCTGGAGTACTGCATCCAGTTCTGGAGC
>JANHFX010011364.1:33718-93464 GCA_027560015.1 Chloroceryle amazona
AGACATTAGGAAGAATTTCTTCACCATGAGGGTGGTGAGACACTGGAACAGGTTGCCCAGAGAGGTGGTGGAGCCCCATCCTTGGAGATTTTTAAGACCAGGCTGGATGGGGCTCTGAGCAACCTGCTCCAAGGGGAGGTGTCCCTGCCAATGGCAGGAGGGTTGGAACTAGGTAATCTTTAAGGTCGTTTTCAACCCTGACAATTCTATGATTCTATGATTCTAAATGACTCAAAAAATTTGAACATTTTGTACCTGCCCTGATGCCTCTGCCACTGTTCTCTTCTCTGCTTGATAAGAAACAATTGAAGTTTTCTTGACTGTGGCCAATCAAAATAGCGTTCCCCTCCAAATACATCTCAGGCAGCACATACCAGAAGAAAAAGTGACGTGGAAAATACGCACATGAAATCATATGTTTTGGTTACATGAGTCAGAATTTGGATGTACATCCGCAGGGTTCTGAATGCTTCTAGCTAGCTCTGTCAAGCATCAATATCCTCACTGTTTAAAGTGCTCTAAACCCCTGAAATATTTCAATTTTGTCATACTGAGTAACAAATGGAGAGGTAAAACTGCCACTGCTGGTCATAAGGTTTTGTTGCTCTAATTCTCCACTAGATATACTGGTCATCTGAAATTACTAGAACTCATGTCTATAAAGATTATTGCCATTCATCTCTGCAGAATTTGTATACAGGCTCTGCAACAGTGATGAAGGAGTGACCTCTGTCAAGACTATTTCAATGTAGAATATCAAACACAGCTGCTGTTATGAAGTGTTCAAGACTCATCTCCAACACAGACTTTTATCCAGGAAATCCACTGTTATAGGTAAGCTGTGTAGTCTCTTCCATAGCTGCAATTTCTCTCCACAGAGTCATTTCTGTAGGAATGATTCTGTCAAACCTTTGTTTTCCCATACTGGAGAATGACATCTTTGCTTATTTTTATGTTACAGCTGAAATGTCTCTTTTAAGTTTATGGTCAATGGCAAAATGTTAAATACAGCATGAGTGCTCAGACTGATTGGGAAATTAGGGTACCTCAGTGCCTAGATGTCAACAGTTTATGAACCTAACTCTGGGCTCAGTTGCTGGGTGGATGTAGGGCTGTGCACAGCAAATCAAGACTCGTCTGAGCTGTAGTACCTGTCCCTTGGTGCAATGTGAGCTGGTCCTATCTGGCAGGTGGTGTCTCTTAATCCAAACTACTTCACTGAGATGAGAATTGCATCACTTTAAGCTTCTAACAACAGTTCTTTACTTGGTACGCTTTCTTGCAGTGCCTGGACTCTGGCAGAGAAGCCTCCCTTCATTGTCCCATAGTTCAGCACTAACCAAGTACTGTGATTTAACGAGTCTGACTTCAGAAGTCTCTGATTTAATAGGAATTGCTATCTGTTTCAGCTACACCCATGTTTAGAAATTATTAAGTTTCTGGTGAAGGAAGTCAACCATATGTGCAGAGTCACGCTGCATTTATGTTGTGTCAGTTTATAAAGTTCCTTGACCTTCTTTTCTCCCCCTCACAATAAAACATCACCTGGGGATATTTTGTGCCAGACCCGCAACTGATACAGTTAATTGTTACAGTCCCAGTGCTGCCAGCAGACCTGGCAAGCAAATGCCACAGCTATGAGGTTACCACTACTGCCCCAGTTCCTGCCCTGCAATGGCATGTGACAGCAAGGTGTGAACACAGGCATAACAAAGACATGGACAGGGGGAGGGGCAAAAAAGAAAAGCAAATGAGGATTTGAACCTTTATTGGAGTAAAAAAGATGGCTCTCCCCAGCAAGTGCCTGCCCGTCGGAGTGGGATGATCTGGGGATGTTCCCAGGTCCCCAGGGTGAGAGGTGAAACCTTGGAGGCCTAATTTATTTTCCACTTATCCTCATTGTAATGTGGAGGCTAACTGGAATAGAATTAAATGACAGAAACTAATGAGTCAGTTAGTGGTAGTGTGACATAACAGTTCAAGTGGTGGCGGTGACTTCACTAGTGACTTGAAATCATTCCACCTTGTTTTCATTTGTTAGCATAACTACTTAGAAATGGTCTGATACATTGAAGCATGTACAAAATAGTAGGTTATAGTATTCTGTAGGGAGGCAGATAAATTCTAGCAAGAAAAGGCACTTGGAGATGTACATCCTTCAGAGATCTGAACCCTGTGGAGCATCACTCCACACAGAAAAACTAAGAGCAGGTAATTCTGATGGCAAACCCTACACTGTCAGTTCACACCCTGCCTTTAAATTCAGCAGCTGGGGAAACCAGCAATTCAGCTAACCCCAACTACCCCTGGTAAGGCTTGTGCACTACAAACAGTGGAAGTGTACCAAGAAGAAGAGGAGTACTTTGTCCATACACACAGTGAAATAGTGCCCAACAAACAGGCTGTTGCACTCTGTACCAAGTGTCTGGTGGGTCCAACCCAAAGGAGTGGGATGACCCTGGGGTAAGAGACAATGCAGTCTGCTTTTGAGAGAACACTCTGGAAACATTGGGCTTATGCAATTGCCAGAGGTGAGACAACCTTGGCGACCTGGAGGCCTCTAGGTACCCAAGCTGTACACAGAGCTTGCAGAGAGCTTCACACAGGAGAGCTGATAGCCCCATTGCATCATGTCTCCTTTGCCCGTGTCCTCATGACAGCTAAGGGACAGCTAAGGTGTTGCAGCATAGGTCTGTTGGCCAGGAGCATGCACCTCTGTTTTTGCTATCCCACCAGCCATCCCACTATGACACCTCTGCAAGCACCTTTCTTCTCCCAGGAGGAAGTAAAAGCAGCAAGAAAACAGTGCCAACCTTAGTGTTACCTCTCCCTGACCTAAGAAGGCTGACCCACAGGCTCTAGGTCTGCATCACATCAATTAGGTGGTACCATTCAGGACATTGACATGGACATCAGATAGTGGCTCTGCTGCTGGACCTGTATCAGCAGTACAGACCTCATGTTGCAACATGGGGCCTATCTGCAGTGGAAAGGTCAGAGGAAATGTTGTTCTTAAAAAGGGACACCTCCACAGCCACCAAAAGGAGTCTGTGATAAAGTGGCATGTAGGTTATCAAGGACTTGTTATCTTTTGACCTTCTATGATTCTATGACACAGTGCAGGGGTGGGGTTGTTTCCTCAGGCCCGAGAGAGATTTGGTTGGCAGCACCTACCACCCTAAGTTACAGACACACTCTTCAGTTCCTTACACACCTGCAGACCCCTCCCCACCGCAGAGAGCTGAGCCCCACAGCCCCTGTCAGGATGGCCCTCTCCGCCTCTGCACTGCCTTGGTCCTAGCTCATTTTAAGGCCCTAGCTTATCTTAAGGTTCCATCTTATCATAAGGTCCCTCATTTTGAGGTCCTTTAAGGTCTCCCAGTCACAAGTTTTTAGACATGAGCTGTGAAATGTTACAGGAAAATCGGAAGGTGGCCGAGAGGTAAAGCTGCACCATGAAAATGTAAACTCCTTCCCAGACAGAACCAGTACAGCCTGATTGTCCCTAGAACAGTTAGTCAATCCTGGACAGACAAATGAACTCCAGACTCGCAGCAGAAGTTATTTGGGTGCTATTTATAACCGTTTTCTGTCATTTGTAATAGGAACAGGAATCAAAACACAGGCCAGACCCAGACTGGAGAAATGAGACACACATTTAGTGCTGATTCTCTGCTTTTGTGTCCTGCAGTAGCTGTATAATATTTTGCAAATGTTTATATTTCTTTGCTTTTGTGAGTTAGTTGTGGGGGGGGTTTTTGTGAGTTAGTAGGTTTTTTTTGTTTATGTGTTATATGAACTATTTAAGCATAGATGTTTTATACAGGGTTTGTAAAACATTTTTTCTGTAGCTCAGGAATTTCTACTGGATGCTCATCCTCTGTCGGTGTCAGGATGTGGTTCAGAACAAGGTAAGAACAAATCAGTGATTGTCTACCACGTGCTGTTTTGTCTTAATATTGGATGGAGGGGGAAAACAACCCAAACCCCCCACATCTTTTTGTGTTTTTAAAGGAAGCTTTCAAAACAGAGATTTTACAACTGCCAAGACCTTTTGCTGACATGGAGCACAACTCGTAACTCTTTCCTCCCATCATGTGAGGTAATAATTTCATTTTAGAGACTTAAAGGTACAATTAACTCTGTAGATTCTGTAGTCTAATCATGAGTCTAACATACCATACACTTTCATCCACTTGTACCTGGTCAGATCTCAACAGCCTGTTGCACACAGGTGTATTTTCCATCTAATCCTGGTTGAAGTTTCAGTTCAAAACAGCAGAGAAGTTGCTTCAGGGACTCTATTCTGAATAGATAAATACTATCACCGTTATGCCTGTATTGGACTGCTAGCTCAGAAAAAGAATTTTTCCAGGTGTGAATCACCACAAATCACTCCACTTTTTTTTCTATCACCTTTCTGAGAGGTGCTGATACATAAATGGCTTAAAAAACTTTGTCTTACCTGAATATTCCATACACATCATCATCCTAAGAGAAAGTATTACAACCAAGGCTTACAACATCCAGTGCAGCAGACTGAGTGAGTTCCAGTCTCTTTAAGATATATTTTCATCATAATACCTGCACAAAGCAGGGAATATCTGCAGACGTGGACAACAGAATGCTGTGGTAAGCAGGGTGCCAGTTGCCCAGGTCCAGGGGATAAATCCCTGTCTCACTCAGATATCCCAGGATATTTATTGACTGACTGAGTGCAAAACATCTTCAGATGCACTCTAATTGGCAAACTTTTTCCAAATTCTCTCGCTCTGTCAGCTTAGTAATAACTCGATGAGCTATTTTATTTTTCTCTAAAGAAAAGCAAATGCTTCTGAAGATCGACAGGTTAAATGCAAAATCGAGCAAATTAGTACCAACATTACAGATCTGGAATTCCAGCTGCTTTTCACAAAATTGCCCTCAATTTCCTGCATTCTCAGATCATTATTTCCCTTATTTGTGCCATCCTGTTATTATTGTACAAAAAGAAAGAAAAGTGACTGGTTGAGGGATAAAAAGAAAAGTTAATGGAAGAGAAAGAACATGCGGTTTATTTCTGCACATTGGATTGCAGTCAGATTCCTAAAATCATCCCTAAACTAAGATAAAATACAAATAGCAAATATAAATATCAAAATACAGACTCATATTTCTTCAAGGTTTCAAGTGTATACAGCATTTTGCCTCAAATCCATATATGTAATTAAAATGTGTTTTCTTTCTTACATGAATTTAACTCCAGGCTCAATACTGTGTTTTGTATTGAAAAAAAAAAGGAAATAACATTGAATTTAGTGAGAGAAGTATGTTTATACATGGATTGGGGTGTTGATCAATAGCCAGCAGTGTGTGCAGGTGGCCAAGAAGGCCGATGGCATCCCAGCCTTTATCAGGAATAGTGTAGCCAGCAGAACTAGAGAAGTGCTTGTCCCACTGTACTGGGCACTGGTGAGGCTGCACCTTGAGTACTGTGTTCAGTTTTGGGCACTACAGGATAAAAAAGACATTGAGGTGCTGGAGTGGGTCCAGAAAAGGGCAACAAAGCTGGTGAGGGGTCTGGTGAACATGTCTGATGAGGTGCAGCTAAGGGAACTGGGGTTATTTAGTCTAAAGAAGGGGAGGCTGAGAAGAGACCTTATTGCTCTCTACAGCTACCTGAAGGGAGGTTATAGTGAGGTGGGTGTTGATGTCTTCTCCCAGGTAGCAAGTGACACGATGAGAGGTAATTGAATTAAGTTACACCAGGGAAGGTTTAGGTTGAATATTAGGAAATATTTCTTTACTGAGAGAGTGGTGAGCCATTGGAACAGGCTGCCCAGGGAGGGGATGGAATCACCATCCCTGGAGGGGTTAAAAAAACATCTAGATGTGGCACTTCAGGACATGGTTTAGTGTTCCTGGTAATATTTAGTAGACTGTTGGACTTCATCATCTTGAAGGTTGTTTCCAACCTTAATGATTCTATGATTCTGTAAATGATACAGGGTCATAAATACAGGGTCACAGGCAGGATGATTTTGTGCTTGAAAAGATCAAGATACTTTTAGGAGCTGTGTCTCATACAGAACATAAGTCCTGTGGTCTGAGCTGATTATTTATAGTTTATCACCTACACTTTGACATGCAGAGGAGGCAGTTCAGACCAGTTAACAGGAAGGTCTTAAATGCATCTTCCACATAAGAGATTATTTACTATATTTGATATATTAATAAACCAAAACTTAGAGCAGCCACATCACAAGATGAATAACAAGATATTTTTAGTAGTGTTCTCTTCAGAAGTTACAGGAGCACTGAATCCACAATCTACTAACAATAAATTATTTGCAGCTTCTGTTATGCATAAGACAAACAGCCAAAACATTGTCAGGAAAGCATTTGCAACTTTAGGCACAGTGGGGGAGATGCAAAAGCCTCAAAATCAATGAGACTCTCTGAATGTCCAATCCATTCCAGCTCCTTCTGAATAGTGTTACACCTGTTGGGATAAATTCTTACATCTGCTTCTACAACCTCATTATCCTCTCTTGGCCCATTGTGTTTAAACAAACCAAAGGAAAAAATGGGAAGTAAAATGAGCATCTAAGCAACATTATTTTTATGGATTTGCCACAGGTCTCATATTAAATTAGTTTCTGGAGGATGCTGCAGCTGCTACCTAGAAGATCAATCACTTGACTTTCATTAGACTTGACAGCTATAAATGCTTCTAGATAGAGAGTCTGGCAGGCTTAGATTAGTCTCCTTGCAAGTGAAACATCATGCGTCAATGCAAGTTTCGGATAATTGCCCTAGTTGGCATTTACACGGGGATAAGAGAAAAATGCTTCACATTTGGGTAAGTGGCTATATTTGGAAGAGGAAAAATTAAACACGAAAATGTTAAATCCTGGAAAATAAAAATTCAAATATGTGAGTGACTACACATAATAGAACAAAAAGCACCACAGTGAGATCAGCGTCAGAGATCCAGATTCCTTGCTCTGGAAAGTTATTTGGCTATTAATTTGTGTTTGTTTGTTTTCAGGGGGTGCTGTTTGTTTTCTTGCTTCTCTGAAATACAATAAAACCTTTGCCTGATCAACCGTACTAGGCAGATTTCCAAAGCAGAGTCATCTTCCAAAGCCTATTAAAATCAAAAGAAAGGCCCTCATATTCATCTGGTCCAACATAAATATAGATCTTTTCTTCCTTTTTTTGGAGTCCATCCCATACAATTAGCTGACTCAGACAGTCCAGTCCCTTTCGTGCTCAGTCCACATGGACATTGTTCTCTTCCCACAGAATAACATATCATATGTGGAAACCCATTATTAAGAGTACAAAACAGCCCAGGACATGCAACTGAACCAGCTTGAAACATCATGACACATCCCTTTCTGCAATCTGTTTCCTTGCAGAATTACTACTGAAATGCATGAGGATCATGGGATTTGGTTTACCAAGAATTAATTGAAGGCTACATTTCCAGTAGAAATCTTTCAAAGCTTCTAACATTTTTTTCAGAAAAGAATCTAGCAACTGAGTTCTGGGTAATAGTAAGGGCTGCAGAGAAAACAAACTAGTTAGTGAAAACAGAGATAATTCTTACCCTGGTGTTTTTTTCAATATCCTTTCTACTATCCTTTTTCAATATCCTTTCTAAAAATATTTACCATTACAAATTTTTCTCTGAACAAAAAACTGTAAACTCCAATCAGTCACTTGCCAACAGCTGTGTCAGGTATTACAATCACATAAACAATTCAAGTTTGCTTGAATAAAGCAAATTCTCTTCTTCAGCTCTGTAAAAAATGGTCCAGATCTTTGTGTTAAGTAGATCAGCCACTCTCTTACATTCTGAGGACATTTATACTGGAAAGTACATGTTTTTGTCAACTGCTTAGGTTTAGATGCAGTGATATTTTCTAGCAGAAAAAGTGTTTTCAGTTATCTAGCCAGCTCCATTAGCATCTCCAATAGTTCTGTCTGATCACTTTACTTAAGAACATCCCCATCTGTGATAGGTATGTACTCGCACTACTTAGCACAATTGGTACTAACAGTGCTTTGTAAACAATGAACTCAGGAGAAATGAAGGTATTTGGAATTAGGGCCATTATCCAATCAATCTGTACACAAACTTGTGAGAAAACACGTGTGCTTTTTTCTCTGTTGGTGACAGCATTGATCATCTTGTCCTTCTAGAGCTCAACTCTAAGCTTGTTTAAATTAGATGAACTAAGGTATAGTGAGATAACAGCAGAAAGACTTTGTCATCACTGACAAGATTTATATTTGTCATGAATAAAAGTTAAAAATGTGTGGAGCCTTAAATGGATTGGTGCCCACATGTCTTCTCTTAAGTGAAGTGATACAGCCCTAGAGAATAGACTGGCTGTATTTAGGCATTGACTGAAGGATGGCACTTCCCTTGTTACTAACCTGTGCTGAGTTTGAGCCACTGATTGAGATGTGCAAATCCATTGCTAATCCCTTAAACTATTCAGTCCTTCTGGGTGTATTTTTGGTTTGTTTTCTAGTCAGATTTGTTGCTTAAGAATTTAGCATTTGTATTTTGCCTTTTCTGATGCCTCTAGATCAAATGTCTCCTGACCTGTTTAACAAAGTCTGGCAGATGAATTTGCACTGAGAAAAAGGAGAGAGATATGCACTATTTTAAAAGATGGGTATTTTAGTAGGGATTATATTCCAAGAAATTAAAAAATAAAACCCATAAAAACATCAGTTGCAACAGTCCCCATTCCCCAGGTAGTTACCTCTTAAAGATGCCAGGAGGTTCATTAATCATAGTTTTATGCATTTGATAGAAGTATTCAGTTCAGACCATAAAATCTAGCCTGAGGGTGGGGAAAGGATAGACTCCAGTGCCATTTCAGCAGCTTCTCTAGTATACCCAAGGCAAAGCCAATGTGACTAGTACAGAACAACTGCTGCAGCAATCAGAGCGTACTGACAGCAGTGTTTTAAAACAATTATTTGGCAAACAGAAACTTTTCCAAGGCCCACCTGCATATAAGAGGTTAATGCTAATTTATGTTGGCCTATGTTTTGTGGTTCTTACTATAAGCTTCATATGTCTTAGTCTGCTCTTTTCCTTTGACTTCATTATTGATTTGACTAACCAAGGACTTTGGAACTGCCCCATTACTCCTTAAAACACTGCATAATTAGTAAATCCCAACTCAAACCTTGTTCTTACCTTGCCATCACCAATTGCCATCACTGTAGCTTATGTATTCAGGTAAAAGAGAGGAAAAGCCTACTGAAAGAGCAAATATTTCTCCCAGCCAGAAGAAAACTAAAACAATTTCCAGTTCCCCAAAATGTGCCAGTGCTGAGTTGCAGCAAGGAAAGGTCACCAGATTTTTTTTAACCTCATTAGGTAAGTTTTTTAAAGGTATTATGTGTATATGCCTACCTATTTTTTTTTTAAGGGTGAGCTATAATAGAGACTAGGAGTTGGGGGAGGATATTTTGACTGATAGAACTGAAGAAAACATCATGATGATAATGGAGGTGTTAGGGAAAGGTATCGAAAATAAAGAAAAAAGATATTAGAATAATAGTTGAATAAAAGTGTTACCGGCAGAGGATGTTTGCAGAGAGAAGAACGTCAAACCAAACATGAAACAAAAACATCTAGGAAAGCGGAATGACCTGGGGGAAATTATAAATATAAAGAAGAGCTATCCTAATCAGATAGATGATATTAAAGAGCAGCAAATCTGGATTTGTCATCAATCTCTGACTCTCCTGTAAGTGTTTTATCTACTTACATGGTTATTTTTGAAGTTAGTATCTTTATTATGTGTGCAGCAGGTAGCACTGTAGGATTCCAAATGCAATTGGAGATGCTGTCTGCTGCTGTGATATATAAAGGGTAGAGGGTTAAAAACTGGCATAGGGTTTAGGAGATGTAAAAAGAAAAGGGAGAGCAGACAGAGGTGGGCAAGAGGTATGCTTGTGGAAGGCAACATGCTCAGAGGGCCAGCAAAATGCCATGAAAATAGAAATTCTGAAATCTCCTGGGCTCTACCCATAGGGGAGTACAACGTCAATGATATGAGGGAAGACAAATGTGCAATTCTCATGGACATTACCAAAATACGTGCAGTGAAGTCCCCCGCTGAGAGCTCCAACAGCTGGATGTAAGTAACAACGTGGATAATTTACTCTCTCTGTTTTCATGTACTTCTGTTTGGTTGACCTGCTTGAAATTTCTAATTGAAACATCATCTCTGTAAGTAGATGGAGCACTTTTGGGCACAAATGTCAGACGTGTTATTTTTCATGCCAAATCACTGCTGGAGACAAGTCATTGTAAGCAAAGGAATTACAGTAGGGAGGAATTAGCCCTGCAGTAGTTAAAATGTCTTGTACAGCTGTTTCAGGTAGCTGTACATTATGAAAAATGTCCTAAGTGAGGGTGATGGTGACATTATAGTGAGGAATGAAAGGAACAATGCAGGATATTTAACCATATCTATAGCCAGAATCATATCAGTCTAATTAACTAAATTACAGTGGGATTTTCCTCCATTTTAAAAAAAGAATAAAGTCAAAATTGAAGAGAGGATATTTTCCTGATGTAGTTGTCAAAGTAACTACAGTAAATAAAACAACACCAATACATATTTTATGAGCATTTACTTTTCTGTCAAATATTTAGCTAGGTCAGAGGTTTTCCATTTTAGGGAAAATTATATCACAGGAGTAGTTTTGAGGAAAAAGGTATTGATTCTGTAACCTGTTACTGTGAAAAGGGATGTTTTCAAATGAAACAAAACCAGCCCTTCTTCTCCTCACCTTTATCTATTCCCTGCCTGAGCAAAATCTATGGGGAACATTTGAGTTGTTTGTATTTGAATCAAACAACAGCCCACGCAGCCCCCATGCCCATCTGTAAAAGCAGTAAATTTAGTAATCATCTTAAAGAGAAATTATTTAGAAAGGATGAATACCTCTTCCTCCCTTTTGAGCTACTGCTTGTACCCGTCTTCTGTACTGGGATGTCTTTTCTGTTGAGGCACATCACAAGAGAAGTACCTGCAAAGACAGTGTGCATTGCTCTGCTTTGTGAAGGGAACTGAAAGTAGTCAAAGATGAACTCCTCCTACTGTAATCCAATTTTTCATTGTCAGAGCATCCTGGAAGTACTCGCATGGCTGGAAAAGAGACCCTTCCCTCCCCAGCTCTCGCCTTGGAGAGGTTTGTGGAAGACCAATGCCTTTGATGCCCTCAGAGCAGCTAAATGGGCATCACAACTTTTAAAGTGCACAAAGATTGCAACTGAAACAACTAGATGTGCTAGCACCAGTGCTTCAGAATCAGGTATGCAAAAATGATTCCTCTGGCACCCTGCAGTACTCTCTCTATATAAGTATTATCTTACTCCCGCTGAAGGGAATTGTATCTTCGATGCTCATGTTTGCTCTAGCAACCCAAGGTTTGGCTGTGATTTGGATGCAGCAGTTGAAACTAGCAACAAAGTGAACAAAGAGGAGGTCTTACAGGTGGAGGTTGCCCAGTTCATTGGGGAGATTAATATTCCTGGTAAGGAAGAGATCTGGGGATGCAACACTCCCTGAACTTCTGCCACCCAGCCAACTGGACTGGGGAAGTTAGAAGCCAAGGCTTGGTAGCCTGATGGAGCCTTGAGATGAAGCCTGTCGCTTGCTGTGTGTGTAATGGAGCTCTGCCTGTGGGCTTGCCTGTTTGGATAAGCTAATGTTTACTCAGCTAGGCTGTGAATTTACTTATAAACTCAGCTTATCCTGAGATAGTTTCCAGGGTGGACTCTGAATCTGTACTTAAAGGCTTAGAGGTGTTTAGTGTGAAACACGGGTGCTTAATAGGTAGAAAATTGGAAAAAACAAACTAACAAAAACCAAACCAAACCAAACCAAAACCACAAACCCACAAACCAAAAAAAACCCAACCCAAAACAAAACAAAAAACATTAAACCCAAAAGTAAAAAAGTTGGGAGAATTATTCCGAAGTCAGTATACTTGTGGTGGGTCATATTTCTTAGGTATCTGTTATATGAATATAATCCCATCAGCCCCAGTTACTTCAAAATAACATAAAGACTACCCAAGTAATTTTTTTACAGGAGCCCCAGAGGCATAAACACTACATTCTTCCCAGAACAGAACTCAATATTTTAATTTGAGGCAGCATTAAAATTTTCAAAGCAAAATGCAGAGATAAAAAACTCCACTTCAGCTCCATAAGACAACTCCCACAGCCTATGTTTGGGAAAAAAAAAAAAAAAAGTTTACAGTTACCAGCTTTTGATTCAAATATTTGAGCAGTAATATTAACATACCCTGGTTTCTGCTCCAGCTGCTATTGGAAAGAGGGAAAGGGATTCTGGTTAATTAAACTAAGTTACAGGCTACCTCATTCTGGGGGCACAGGCTACCTCATTTGGGGGGAATTGATAGTAAATTTCTCCCTGTAAAAACCATTTCTCCACTCTTTGCTTAAATATAATTCTAATTCTTACAGATATTTTGTTCACTTTAACATCTTCTCACAATCCTTGTTACTGCTAACATGTTTAGGAGGTCTGTTCTGACCTGAGGAAATAAATCCAGTTCCCCAAAACTTTTATTACTGAACTGCAGCCTCTCTCCATCTAGGGCAGGCTTATCTCTCCTTTCCAGAACGAGGACAAATCCCTTTTTCATTGACAACTGTTCCTGCCACCACTCACCACCAGGATACATCAGCACAGAGCAGTGTGCTGGCTCTGCAAGGCCCGTTAGTTCCTTACATGCCTCAACACTGCACTTAGGTCACAGCTTCCCCCACCAGATATACATATAGGCTTTCATATTTATCACCTGCCACACTCTATGTCAGCACAGGGACCAAGAGTTGACCAGCCATGCAGCAGAGTAACTGTGACAGACAGCTGTCTAATCGATTAGTGACATCATACCACAGACTTTGCCACATATTTTCCTCAGATAAAAATGTAACTTATATGATTTCTACCTGAATGCCTATTTTCAGCCCTGTACTTGTGCAAAGCTTCCCTTTCAGCTAACTTGCCCTGGACTAATGCCATCGATTGCTACCATTACCAAATGAGCCAAATAAGGATCAGCCCAGTTGAATCTGGCATCCAAAGGCATACATATGCATAGAAGATGCAGCTTATTGCCCAGCACCATTGTTTCCCAAGCTACCTGTCCCTGAAAGGTGCCTCTCTCAGAAAGCAGGAGCTCAGACAATGAGATCAGGTGTGAATGACAATCAATTTTCTCCCACTTGAGCCCATCAGCAGAAATTGTGGAGGCTGGGCTTTTGCTAATGCATTGTGTCATTCTACTCCCTACGCTAAAGCTTATTGATTTTCTGAGATATCTGTTCTATCCCTTAGAAATAGTCCCTGGCTGCCCGCATAGCAATTTCTGCATCAACAGTGAACTTCTCTGTTTGTGCTGTGAGGCATCCAGTGAGTGTCAGAGAAGTTAAGGAAATTTCTCTTTCATATTTACCTGTCTTCTGCAAAGAAAAGAAGTGCTGCTTTGAGAGGCAAAGATTTTAGCAGGAAATCTACCAAGCATTTCAAGAACTCAGTTGAATTCTCTTCTGTGTGATCCCTCAGCAAAATAACAGCAACACTGTTTTGTGTTTTGCCATTTTGCAGGCTGTGGATTGTGTGTTGGACTTGCTCGGGACTCCCGAGTTCGGTTCTTGACTCAGCAATTGCTGGATGGCCATGGCCCTCCCTCTGCTGGCACAACAGAGTTGGGTGAAGCAGGGATACTGGTACAGACCTCCTGTGCAATCTAGAGTCAACAGCTGTTACAGAAGAATCAGGTAATATTCTCTTCAAAGCAGTGGTTAATAGCAATGTCTTATGTCTGTTCTCAGACATATAAAGTTGAATTTGGGAGGTGGAAGTTTGTTTTGATATCAGGGTGAGAGCTTTGCAGTTCTATCTTTCTTCCCTTTTTCCAGCTCCTTCTTACAGAGTGCTATGTGTAAATTAACTTCATGTAGTATTGATTTGGTAAGACACAGAATAAAATGCAAAAAAAATAATCAAGAGAAAGAGAGGAGACTGAAACTGTTTATAAGTAGTTGTTATACTTCTAATACTTTACAGAGTTCAGTCAGTAAACCAAAGGATAATCTTGTCCTTTGTTCTCTTGCAATTTTTTTCAACGTCCAGGAAATGATGCATTTATTTGACATAAATCAGCTATCTAGTTATCATTTTTAGCTAAAGCCAGGCCAAGGTAAGAAGAGACCAAAGTATACACGAAGAGCAGACAACACAGATTGCAAATGCTTCTGAAAACACAGGAACAAACAGCCCAGGTACACTGGGGTTCAGCTTACCCAACTTTCATGTCTACTCAAGGGGATCTCTGAGCTTGCTTGCTAAGCTCCCTCTGAGATAAGGGGGAGCTAGTCCACAAGGTGTGTTCAGAGGAGGGCTGACATAATGGCTCTCAGCTGACTTTGTCCATGGAAAGACATAGGCATTTATGAATGCAACTCAATTTAGAAGTCAACAACAGACTGAGATAAATTGTGCCCTAGAAATGCTAATTGCATTTTGCTAACCAGAACAAGAGCTCAGGGAACAGTCCAGATAGGGACATCTCTGCCACAGCAGACTCTATTGGGTCACATAATTACAGTGAGGCCCTTCCATTAGGCTAGGAAACATTTTAACAATGCAGTGAAGCCTCTTTATAATTTACCCTCAGTTGAAGGAATGGCATCAGTAGGGTCAAACTAAATTAATTCAGTAGCTCTGGCAGTCCTACTGCATCTACATTTGTTTCCTTTTGCTGAAAATAAATTAATTGCAGATAGCAGTAAGATACTTCCTAGCAGAGACTTTTGTCTTAGATACATTATTATAAAATAAACTTTTATTTAAAGAAACATTTCCTATATTATCTTCTTGATTAGCCTAAAATCCCTGAAGAATTTTCCATCCTCTTCTGTGGGTGGGAATAAGTAGTTAATGATATGATTTTTACCATACGTGAAAAAAAAAAGATAGTCTTGTGCCTAAGTCATAATAAGAGGAGCCTGTGTTTCAGGTCCTAATTTGCTTCAGAGTTGCACATGTTCTGTGTGTGTTCCCAGGAGGGATGGCACTGTCTGTTGAGTCAGTCATGCTGCCTCTGAGTAACTGGGTAAGTAATTGTGGGTTGGCAAAGGAGGAGAGCAACACTAATTTATGAGAGGAGTAATCAGAAGATAATAATAGTGATAATTTCCACACACTACAAGGTGGGATAAAAAGTAATGATTGCTTGGAAATCCCACTACTTTTATTCTAGAACTGGAATAAATGAAGTACCAGGACATGTGGGAGATACCACACTGATGGGAACAAAACATACTGTTTTCTGTCTTTCCCACACTGCTGTTCCCAAGTGGAGAACATTTTCATCATTGTTGAAAACTGTAGGTGTTTACATTTCTATTCTTCAGCCAGCCAAAAGTAATCCTCTGCTGTGGAAACCATCTGTCTTGCTAGGAGAATGGAAACATAGACCTGATTCTGTGGAGATGGAAACACTAAGTTTCTCTCAGTGGATGCACTACGTTCATTCAGCCAGAGGGAAACACAATAATTCTCTGAACTATCAGCTTTGATAAGGCAGGTTTTAAAACCATCAATGTAAGATCAATGTAAGATGAAAATTGATGATTCTGTGGAAAGAGAAATCATTCTTAAACTATTCATACTGGCATTTCTTTTAATGCATGTATCTTCCAAGAAGAGCCACATGAATTCTCAAACAGCCACGCCGATTATCTTCAGAAGAGCTAGAAGTGTCCAGTTTTTACAAAATACATTTCTAGGCCAGCACCATCCTGTTACAGTCCACTGACTGAGTGCAGGTTCTTCTTCGGTGAAAATACATTATAATTTTAGATGTACAACACAGGCAGGACTGAAATGGATGAACATATGTTTCTTTGAAGGTTGTTTGCTAACAGTAATTGCTTTTACTTCCAAGAAATTTGTCTTGAATTCCTCTAGCACTTATCTTGCAGAGATATATGGAAAGTGAAAAACAACTTTCCGAGATAAATCTTTCAAAACCAGTATGAAATTCATCAAGTAAATTATTCAGTGGTTCAACCAATCTTAACTATTAGGTTCAAAGCTGGTGGCAAGGAAATCTTGTTACAATTGGAAAGACAGGTAAGATGAATCAGCCTTAAATCAGAGAAGCCCCAGTCATATCCAAGCTGATTTTAATGGACATTGTACTTACTTCTAGATACAGGTTTTCTAAGGTTCAAGCCTATGTTCAATACTACGTTGATGGAAGTTTCCCTGAAGAAAGCCACAGGCTGAAGTCTGGAGTGCATGGAGGGTCTGTCCTCCTTTATTTATTTTTATTTATTTTATTTTTATTTATTTTTATTCCCCTTGCTTTAAATTTACAAAATTTAAATGGCCTGAGATGTTCTTTACCAAATACAAGAATAACTTGCACTGAAAGCTAAAAAAGCATATTGGAAAGCCACAAGCATGCACATTACTTCTGATCTCTGGGAAGTCTGTCTCCGTGAGTTGGCTCTCTGAGGGCTATCAGTGGGAGGCAGCTGAGCTTGGCTGGAGGAGCCTGGAGCCTCCAAGCATGCTGGTACTGACTTGTTTTCATCTCTGCCTCTCTGTCCTACACACTCACCTACCATCTCACCAGCTAATAGACAGATGAGGCTTAGTCCTTCAGAATAAACATCCTCAATCAGCCTCTGTATGAACCTGTGCAGGGAACAGCTAATTTTGAAAGCTCTTTAGATGAACATAGGTTGTAAAAATATCCAGTAGCTAGAAGCTAAAATACAAATGAGATGTAGCAACTCTTTAGTAAGGCAAGCTAGTACAGACACTAACTGAAAATAAATATTCATCCTCAATCCTAAAATTGTGATGAAAGATATATTTCAACTTAAAACTGAAATTTGTTAAAGTACAACAGGGTTCTCTTCCCTAGGATATAAGATTATTTCCATCTATAGGTGGAAATACAGAGTGAAAATTCTGCAGTTCATGCCATTCAAGAGGGCCAGCTACATTAGGGCAACCTATTATTTCTGCCCTAGTTTTGTCTTGCTCTGGCAGGGGGGTTGGACTCAATGATCTTCAGAGGTCCATTCCAACCCCTAACTTCCTGTGATTCTGTAGTTATTTGCTTAAAAAAAAACACCAAACACTCCCAGTAAGAGGTCAAGTAATGCAGGAAACATGTTGTGCCTGGTTATATGTCCCCACATATCCCTCCTCTGCCTCCTGCTCTTCTCCTGCAGAGGCATAAAAGGTAAGTTCCCAAAGCTGTGGGAAGGGGACAGAGTACATCCAAATGAAATTATAGGAAAGTCTGGTGTATGGTTTTAGATGATGCAGCTGTTTCAGACAAGCTAGACTATAGTCACCATAGACTAGAAAGCTGCTAATTTTCCTCTGTGTTTGGAAATCTCTGTGAGCAGTTCTGCTGAAGAAGCAAGGTCAGCTTACTGCTATCAGCAAATGGGACCTTGACCATTCTGCATGAACCAGCCACATCACAGCCCATATAGGAAAGATAACACATTTCTGATCAATCCCTCTCATTCATAAGGAACTTTAATTTTTGTGTGGTACACAGTCTATAAATGGAGTGAAGTCAAAAGATTGTCCTAGATAAGGGTGGGCCACAGAGGCATGTAGTTTAATGAGGGACAGAACAAGTGATCACAAATTAAGAAGGGCTGTGCTGAGCTGTGGGTGCTGCACAGATATAAAAACAATGTTCTTGCAAATTCTCATTATCATGAATCAACATAGAAATAAGCCGCGCTTTTTCCTGTAGCTGTCTGACACACACAACTCAATCATAAAAAAAAAATAGCTGATGTACCCACTGAACTGCTATTTCAAGTTGAAGTTTCCTTCTGTGCACCTAGGAAAAGCAGCATAAGCATAATTTTACAGATTAATGGCAAAAGTTCATCTAATGCATCCCTATGGGACTCCATAGTTGTTTCTCTGTATATTTCTTCATTTCACCAAGTGTGAAATGAAGATTCATACCTCTTTCAGGTATGAATCCCATACTCCTTCAGGTAGAAATCATGAGTAACAATGTTGAAGACTGTCACATGAACTTGGGTATATATAGTATATTTTTCCCCTTGTGATAGTCAAGTCATGGCTATGTTTTCTCCTGTGCTTTGCGAAAAGAGAGCTGAATAGATGGAAGAAGGACAAAAAATAGTCATAGCATGACAGATGACAGAAAATTAAATAACTGCTTTTATTTCTTCTGAAGAACAGAAAGATACCCCTGTGAAGAAGTTCCATAATCACATAGAAACCCAACAACAAATAACAGATATAGTTTAGAATTCTAAAATCATCACATTTTTCTTCAGGAAAAATAAAAATTTAAGGTTACAAGGAAGAATTAATTCCCATCTCAATAATAACACACAGGAAATCAGTATTTCCCCTCTGGTTTCAGTTCAGTTCCCTTCTTCTTCTTGCTTTCCTGTAGTAAAATTTTTGTGCTACACTGCAGTTCACTACTAATCAGATATTTCGCTCTGTCCTCTTCTTGTGTGAGATGATTACAGTTCCTTTGACTGTCTTCAACATACAATTTACTTTTCCTGTCTGCCTTGATTAACAGATGCCTCCTCCATTTTTTTTTTTTTCAGAAGACTAAACCTTGGCTGTTTTATTTATGGAGTGGTTTTCCTTGTTAATGACTGAAAAACTCTTTCTCCCTGTTGCACAAACAGTTGGGTAGCCAGAGAAGACTGACTGAAAAGCAGCCAGAAAGAACCCTGTACAGGGAAGGCATCTGCTACCACAGGGATTTAAGAAGCTGGCAGGGGGAGACTGACTTGTTTTGAGATAAAGACCTGTTTATATTCTAAAGTGCAACTTGAACTAACTGTTTGAAAGCTGTAACTTTCTGCAAGGGAGAGACATCAAGAAAAGAGCATCGTGCCATCTTCAAAACTGAGTTTCTGTACATGGCTACTCTTGTTCAAGAAGCCAAAATCAAAATTAAAAGACTTCTTATTCAGAAACAATACCTACTGAGTAATCAAACTCTGGCATGGCTTTTTATTGCTTCAGAGTCAGAGAATGCTCAGAAGCAAAGCTCTTATGTTTTGAAATAGCCTTTAAATCACTGTGCCCTTTTTTTTTCTACATATGGGCCATGAGTCTAAGAAATTGTAAGCATATTCTGCATATCCATATGATCCTCCATATTTCTGCATTTTTGATTACCCCATCTGACTAACATTTAAAGAGACTTGGTAAAATTAAAATCTGAAGGCAATTAGTGTGTAAGGATGCAGCTGCTATAGGCAACAGATATATCTTCAATAAATAAGCCGAACAACCTGAACTTTCCCACTGGGGGACTTTATCCACAGTGTTTATCAATTTGTTACAGCATCTGCAATAATCCTCAGCAGCTGCAAGTACTATGAAAACTGGGAAAAAAATGGATAAGAGAAGAGCCTATTGCCAAGAAAACATTGACATGCATTGCAAAGCATCAAGTTAAATAGTTCCTTGCTTTCTTCAAGACTATATATTGGATCCAGACACTTTTAGCCCTAAAATTGAAATATCCTGTGAGGAACCTGAACCTCTGACCCTTTGCTCTCCTGTGATCCATTTGATCTTCTTGACTTCCTGTAAGTATAAGGATATTCCGAACATCCCCTGAGCTGCTCATTTTCTTCTATCTGCATCAGCTACCAAGTGTCTCTGTCCTCCTACCACCTGCTTTTTACCAGGGTCTTTCAATTTCTGGCCAGTTTAGATATGAAAACAAAACTGTTTACAGGGAGTGTAGCTGAAGAGATACATTTGCAGCTCAGGAGTCCAACATCTCTACAAACTGAAAGTGAAACTGAAACACTTGTGTTATGTCATCTAGACATTTACTTGCATTAAGAGTGCTTATTTTGACACCTGAAGCATGGAACTTTTATATCAGAAGACCATACTTCAGTAATCTGAGTCTAACCTGTGGTCAGGAAAAAAAAAAACACCACCACAAGGAAACCACCTCAAAGCATCTTCATTTCCCTAAAACTGCTATCTGCATGAAGCCAATAGCTGTGCCATTTACTGCATGAAGTACTGAAGGGGAAAAGAAATGAGTAATGTCTTAATAGCTGTCATCAGCGTGGGCTGTTACAAGTCATTTTAGCTGCTTGATGGACTGCAGAAAGAGTCATTTTCTGTGAGGAAACCACAGGGTACAGAGCTTTAGGAAGAAGTGTTCAACCACTATAAGCTAAGTGAAATTGTACCACAGCATCTCCCCTGGATGGGGTTTATTGCACAAAGAATCATTTTACAGTTGTGCTTTGGTGGGTCCAGGAACTGTGAGTCATGGAGCAGCTTTCTTTTCTCAGTAGTTTTTAATTATAAGGGCAAATTCTTTGAATATTTGAATTCTGCCATTTGAAATCTCTCTGCCACTGTAGCTGCTTGCCTGATTTTAATTTGCTCACCCAGCCGGCTGGGTTTAGCTGGTAACATTTACAAGAGGGCTGATGTGAAGTGAGTGGATTTAAGGCTGTGAATGAAATGGTAAGGTTGAGGGTACCTGAGCTTCGGAAGGAGTCATGCTCTTCACTGACTACTCCCACCTTAGCCTGGGCTTTGCTTAATCTCTTACCTTATAAGTGGTATGGACAATGGAGGGGAAGGAGTGATAAAAATAGAGAAAAGCACAGTGTAATGAAATATGGAAAACAGCAACAAAATAATTAAAAACATTATGTTATTATTAAAGACATTGCCCTAGTTTTGGTCCTGCTCTGGCAGGTAGGTTGGACTCAATGATCTTCAGAGATCCCTTCCAACCCCTAACATTCTGTGATTCCGTGATTCTGAAATCTTAAACCAAGGAGGTTTTTTTATTCAGCTAAAAAGTAGTGAAGTTGCCAATATTGTGATGCTTTAGATGTTTAAATGTATATATATCTAATATATCTACCCTCATCTTTTTTGTTGCATGTTTCAGTGTGAGTGCAACACAGACTGACACCTGTGGGGTAGTTGCAATGACACACACACAGAGTGACTGAATGTCTCCTGATAGTCCTACCAGGAATGGAGCTTCTCCTGCATTGTTAAAGGATAAAGTTTATTTGGTTTTCTCCTTTCAAATGCAGTAAGTAAAGACTTAGGTTACATTCTGATATATTAGAAACTGACAATGAATTTCTTTACCTAGAAACAGAGGTAATGTTTTTAAGGTAGCATAGGTGGCAAAACAAATATGGGTTCATAAAAAATAGAATTTAAAGATAATTAACCACAATCAGCATATGGGCACAAGAATAAAGACATAACTTGAAGTTATGCATTTAATTTTTTAATTAGACTGAAAGTACATACATCACTAATTATAGGAGCTCAGATGTTTGATGGAGACTTGCTAAGCCACATGATGCTTAAAAATAAACATTCAACTATATAACTAATTTTAATTTATTTTCCTGCCAGTAAAGAATATTATGAATAAAAGCCTAACATCGTTTCTGCAGCTGAATATTGAATGCAACAATGCTAGAGGTTAGCCCAGTGCTCATTATATGCATCTCCCCAAATTAATCTTTCATATATGAAAAGGAAATCACTCAGCAAGAGATTTTGCCATTAGTATGCCCTATAAGTACATAAAAACACCAACAAATTGCATTGTAGTGCTCATCCACTATACTGCACAATGTTATCACCATGACAGAGATGTAAATGCAGTGTTGGGTCATTCTGATACTGGCAAGTCTATGAACAATTGCATAAGCACCTCTTCAGTGCAATGATCCATGAGCCTGTCTGTCCTCAGACAAAAATGAAAAAAATGCATGCAAGGGAAACTGAAGCTTGACCTGGAAAGCTAATGCTTACCCTGTATTTGGCAAACCTATTTTATAGTGTATAAAGATCTACTTCTGAAGTAACTCTCCTGAGGGAAGGATGGAGAAAGATGAAGTATTATGACCTCTTAAGAAGTCAGGATAAATTTTAAAGACTATTGATGGAAAGCAATGATGTTAATAAAGCTTCACGTTTCAGTTATAACTTATCTTTTCCATAGTGTCTAATGCATTAGCTTTGTCATATAATAAAAGGATTGTAACTTTCTGGATTATGAAGTAAACTGAATAATTCATACGAATGTCACTGAGACATTTCTCCCTCTAATTGTAATGATCCAATCCTATTTTCTTCTGCCCTGCTATCAGACAGTCACCAGCTAATGGATTAAAATATATGCAGCAGATTGAAATGGTGGTTGCAGACTATTCACCTAGATTAAAACAAAATGTCTGTAAGGATATAAAGGAATTACATATAAGATTAACAGCCACGATGACAAGGAGGATAATGTGTTAGTAGAAATCTAGAGATCGGCTATAATAGCACGGCAGTCTGAACTGACAACAGGTATGCCCAAATTTTATTTTTGGTGTGCTCCAAAAGTACTTTTAAAATCAGATTTGGTGTCTTCCCAGACAGCAAACAGTGGTGTACAGCCACGGGCCACTGCTAGGAGGTGTCTTGGAAACACTGAACACCCTCTATTCCCAGCCTTGCCACTTGACATAGGAAAACACGTCACCCTGTGTATGGAGTCCAGAAGGCACCTCTGGAGGCTGCCCTTTCAAAGTAGTGGAAACTGAGACACTCCAGTAACATTGTGGGACAGGGAGTGGCTGCAGAGATGTACAGCTACCCCGTGTCCATGCCTTTGTGTGTATAAGGGTTAGTAATAGTATAAAAGGGAATTGTATCATCTTCTTGCTGCTAACAGGAATAAAAAGTTGTTGGCTGTGCTGGCCAAATACTGTAAGTATTGATTAAAGAGATTTAGAACCCAATTAATCAATTGTGAATTACCAACCTGGGGAATTCCCGAAGCTGCAGCAACTCAAGTGGAAAAGCTTTGATGTATCTTCACAATACTCCTATATCTAGACCTTTCTCTTTACAACAGAAGAGACTAATAAAACTCCTGAACACTATCCCAGCCAGGGAAGCCAATTTCCCCTGGCCTTTTATCATCTTTGGAATGTAATATTATACACAGCAAATTCTAAGAACATCTTATCCTGTCCAGCTTTTGACATGTCAGGCTTGCTAGATAGCAAGTAACAACAGGATCATACTGTCCTTTCTAAGACATGCAGCATCATCATTTATTAATTGCTTATAACTCACAAGTACATTACTTCATTTAAGTGGAAAGCACAGCTGACCACACTACTGTAATAAAGAGGATTCCTAGGAGCCATGCAATTGCAGTTACAGCTGTAACAGGAGATAGGATGGTTTGTTCACAAGACTTCATAAGGTGAAACAGGTTTTTATCCCTACAGTACTTACTGAGTCTGACAGAAACATACACACACACAGACTATGGCTCCCCTGTCCTTAGAAGCTGCCTGCTCAGCTACCCTGAATCTTAATTGTGCTAGGCTGAACGTTTCTGAATGTAATTTTCTTCAGAGGAAAATCTAGACATTAATTGTGCTTGAGGACCAGAAGGGTAGCAGCATGAAAAACAGGCACTTGACTTCAAGGCAGTGATTCCTATTATGTTCTTGTTTGGAATCAAATTTTCCTCCCTTGTCTTTTCTCACCAGTATCTCCTGTTTCTTGAGCCACAAATCTCCCATTTATTCTCCTTCCAGATCTCTGCATGCATCTCTTGCACATAGCCAGCCACCAGCAGAGACCTGGAACTGGTTTTTAGATAACCAGGGAACTCTGTAGGGATGAAAGGTGGCACCGGCTGATTTAAACATTTTCTGAAATAGGTAGTCCCAAAAAGAAGTTCTTTGCTTTCCCTGCATAAAAAGTGCCTCTTGCTTCCAACTGCTGTCTGGGGAGAGAGACCTTGTTGGACTGTTAGGACAGGCTTTGCCTCCCTTCTCTGATCCCACAGTAGGATCCAGAGATAGCCGTGCCTTTAAGCAGCAGCACCCTCACTTTGAATAAGAATGGATGCAGAGATAAGAAAAAAATTGACAGATGTGGAGAAGAAACACGGCAAGTATCCAGCATCTCATCATCACCTTCCATTTCCTGACTTTCCTACTTCAGACACATTATGCAAACACAGCACTTTCTGCGTTATACTGAACAGGGAAACAAATGTCAGAAATGACCAAAGAGAGTAAAGTGAGTTCAAGGTTAGGAAAAGCAAGGGACAGCATCACTGAGGTTTTTGTACTTGTCATTATTAGACCGGCTTAATTTTTAATGTCTGAGTAGTTTCATTTTTTTTTTCTATTACATGCAATTCTGTGTCAGTTAATCGATCTAAGAATGCTTTCAGCTAGCAGGAAATTTTACTCACTGATCACTATTTGGGTGGCAGACTGCCTCCTCTCACTTGGCATTTTTTTTTTCCTTTCCTGAAAACTGGCTGAAATATCTAAAAACAGAAAAGAAGGAAAAAAAAAAAAAACCTAGCAAAAATGAGCTTTTACACTGAACTTTCATATATAATCCTGGACATTACAATTTGGAATTTACACTCAGTTTCATTGCAGAGTATCCAGCAGTCATAGATAACTACGAATTCAGCTCTGAGTGTTTGGCTGATTTTACTGGTGAAGACAAGTGGGAATAAGTTTCAGATATGAGAGACACAAAGTAGTCCTTGTCTTAAATACATTGTCTTAAGTACACTGTAAGCATCATCAGTATTGTCTTAAATAGAGAACTATTCAGAAGACCTTTTACCTATGCCACAAACATAGATGCATATGCCCATACATCCACATGGAACTCTACCCTTATGGATGAGCTGGCAATGAGCATGCAGGAGCCTGTGCCCTGACTTTTCAGGATTGCTGGCCACCTGCATATGCAATCATTTCAAATCAGCTGGCATGATTAACACTCAGCTCATTAGTCTCTAGACCGTATAAAACTGCACTTGTTTTCATTAGCTTGCACTAGCTGCTGCTTTGCTTTATTGGCACGAATGCCTGGAGACTATAGTACTCACTTTCATTTGTGTTATGTTACTGAATCAAACAAATTAGCATAACATGTGGCACTACTTCAGTACAAAACACCAAAGAGAAACACTTAGTTTCTTCAACAGCCTGTGTTCTCTGCAGCTTTTAAAAGGAACACTTCAAAAGAAGGCTTGCCAAAGCCCTTTTGGTTTCACTGCATGGTATGAGTTCATACACCATTTGTCTGACAGATTGACTTGGGGGTGGTTATCAAAAAGTTCAGGCTAAAGCAGCAGTGAAAGGGAAAGAAAGACAAAGCCCTAGCAAGCAGAAAACAAGTGTCTGCTTTTATCCTGAGAGCTGGAAAAACCCTAAAAATCTTGGTCAGGTAAGAGTGCTAAACTGGAGCTGACTCAAGCAGCTGAACCTACAGCCAGGGACCAGACCTGAGGTTGCTTGGGTAGAGGAGAGAGGGCAGAAGGGTGGGCAACAGACACCCAGCCTCCCCACTCACTCTCAGGCAGGGGCTGAGGATGTCTCCACCCCACTCCTGCACCAACATCGCCAGACCAGCCAGACCAACCCATGCTCAACTGCGAAGTTGATGTTCCCCTGCAACTTTGCCAATTTTTGAGACCTCTAGATGGTCAGAAGTGCTGGTGCTGGACACTTCTGACAAAGCCCCTAATGTCCCCTTAGCCTCCTGGTATTCTTGCTTCTGTTGCACAAGGAGAAGAAGCTCTCGGGTATGTTGGAGCCACGTAATTTGGTTGAAGATGTGGTTTTGATATAATCTCTACTTGCATGGGACTTCCTTCATTATTTTGGGCTAAATGCCTGGTCTTATAAATAAGGCAAATTTCTGTGTGAAGCCACTCACCTCAATACCCCAGCACCTAATCAGCTCCTTCTCCTACCTTTGGTTACCTCTACATCAGAGGACAGTCTGTTTCCTGAGGAAAAAACCTAACTGTCAGTTCTAAAAAAGTCTCATGTTGAAAAGTATATTAAATACCATGAGGTCTACAGTGTGGTGCTCAGTTCTCTTCCACAGGAGGGGAAGCCAGGCAAGTCCTAAGGAACCATCACAGCACTCAGCAGAAGCAGAGGCTTTTCTCTTCCCCCCCTACCTAATCATATGCAGGCTTCACTTACCTCTCTGGGCACAGTGCTGGTGGGGTGATGGCCACCCAATGGCAGGTGTGAGGGTATGTTCCCATCCCAGGCTCTGTCCAGCAGCTTCTTCTGGCTCCAGCAGGGCAAAGATCTTTCCTCAGGTGTCCTTCCACTGCACAGCAAAATCCGACACCAGCGCAACCAGACAGTGTTTTCTGTAGCTGGCTTTAGGGAAGCCCTTTCCTTTACTCCATGGCCTGACAGTCAGAAGTTGAAAGCGATTGAAAAAGAGCTCATTAACTGCTCTCCAAGAATAGAAACAGTCTCATCAAGGAAAAGCCTCCAGCTCAGCTTCACATGCCCTTTATCATGATGACCGTAGTCATCAAAATATGTCCTGGCTTCAACCTTTTAGCTCCATCTCAATGGATAATGTGTCATGACTTGCACGGTAACTTTTCTTTCTCAAGGAAATCATGCTGCATCTCTCCTGCATCCTGAAGGCAAACATCAGGGCACTTGAGTTTCTTCCAGGCAGCTACACAAACATCACTGCACAGCAGAACTCCAATGTTATTTGTTATGTATTTTCTAAAAATTTCTCTATTCCACCCCCGCTCCCAGCTTAACTGAACTTCAGGTCTCTAACAACCTCTCCTGGTAAAGGGGGTTCAGATGTGTGAAAAGAGGAGTTGATCCTCAGCAGAGGAGACCTGGGATCCTTCTTCGCTCCTCATGGCAAGATTAGCATGACTAGGCTATAATTTCGTGGGTAGCTTTGCTGTGTGTCAGCATATCACAACAGTGTCAGCATATCACAACAGTAATGTTGCTACGACATGGTCCCTGGCTGGAGGACCTCTTCCCGGTGTTCTTCTCTCCATGCTGCTTTCCACCACAGTGCTATACTGGGGGCTTTCTGTGGGGTACTGACAGACAGCAGCTTCAAGTACCCTGAAATGATCCACTTGATAATATTGCACTTCAGATATGTAGTAGTCCCCTGAGAGATATTTTAGCACAGTTAATTAGTAGTGTTCATTAATAATAAATGCAAAGCACAGAGATAAACTGTGGCATACATGGAGACAAGATAGTACACCCTCTGTATGTTTCCCTAAAGAAAGGGCTTCTCTGTCATATCTGTTCACCAGTGTCAGTAACACACTCTGTCCTACCCTTCAAGGAAGCTTTAATTATTTAATGCCTGGGAAATTAAATAGATGGTCTTATTCATTTTGATACACTGCAGGCAGGTTTGATTTAGTAGGGAAGATATATCTGATTATTCTGCTGAGAAATTAAAATAGCTAACAGCAAAATTAATTAACTACTATACTAATGAACAAGTGGCTCTAAAATTAATCTGAAATCTGAAGGGAAGTATATGTGGATGGGTGCTTGAATGAACATCAGTTGTGAGGTTAAGCCTCAAGTGAGATTGGTGCTTCTTTAATGCTTTTGATCAGTGGAAACTTCCCTTCCTTTGACTGATGGGAAGATAAGTCTCATTCCTTTGTACAAACCCAGTTCCCTGGGTCAGGTCCTTATATGAAGTGAATCAGCCTTTCTGTGCACAGCATCCAGAGTGACCCCACTCAACTCAGCAAAATTAACTTAATACAGTGAGACAGCAACCTAGAATCTCCAGTTCCACATCCCAAATAGGACTAAATGTGCACTCCAGACATGGATGCCCACTTTGTAAAGTGATGCTGGCTTGAAAAATCAAAGCACTCCCATGCTTCTCTTTCACGATGGTTTCCTGAGACCAAAACAACCAATCAAACAGCCCCATTGGATCAGGACCAGATCCAGGCTTTGCCCTGTTGACAGTTACATGCGGTAACAGAGATTTATGCAAGTAAAGGATCCAGGCCAACAACTTGGGTTTTGAGGAGGGCTGTGCTTGGAAACTGTCCAAGATGAACAAAGTTATACCAATACATAGCTACTGCAAATAAAGACAGAATGTTTAAGGAGAAAGACAGATCAAGAAGCTAGGGTATTAGCAAATCTGTTATTTTGCTCCTCTTTTTGGTTACAAAGTTGCATTTCTGTCCTGTTCTTTGCAATAATTGAAAAATGACCAATTTAATCTTGTGCTGGAAGCGTGGGTTGGATTTTTCCAGTAAATTCCTCAGATTACAAAGGTTTTCTTTACCTCCCTGCAGGAACTGCCTCACACACACTGCAGAGAAAACTGTTGCAGAAATAACAGAGAGCTGTTCTTACAGATTAGTTGAATCTATAAAGGCCTTTTTTTAAGAGTTTACCAAGGAAGCAGTAACGGGGCATATCTGTCTCTCTGTATTTTTTAATGAAGCTCTTTGATTCAAAAGTAAGCAATTACAGTGTGTGTGGGAGGAGTGCTTCTTACATATAGGGGTAAGGCTTTCTCAATAGACAAGAGAGGTGCACAGCCCCCTCTCCTGTAAATGTTGCGGATTTATTTTTCTCTGTCAAATATCTATGCCAGACTGTTTCAATGATTGATCAGAGACTTGAATGTTGAAGGCTGGGGAACATATACTCCCTTGAGGAAAGCAAAAGAGAGATAATTTCTTTCTAGTTTATACTGATCCTATTGCAAACAGCAGCTGCCTGGGGTTTGTTTCAAGTTCCCTTGAGGTTATGTGAGCACCTCAAGTTGCACCCAGAGGTGCTATACTGGCATGGAATCTTCTCCATAGAGATAAATAATGGGTATTTCTGTTATACCTAGTATGGAGGACAGACAGACAAATGAATGCCAATCAATCACAGGAGCGGTCAATAAAGACATTGTTCCATTTTACAATTATCTGTATTTCTTAGAGGCTTTAACCTTCACATAACCTTTTAGTCCTCTATATATATGGACGTCGTATCATAATGGCTCATATATGTAAGATATTAGCAGTGAAATCAGACAGTGACAGATGCATAAGTGACCACAAGAAGTACAGGGATAGGTGGACAGGTAGGACAAAAGTGAGCAAACATCTTTACTCAAAGCTGGGGTCAGCTTACTGCACCATGGTTTCCACTTCTGCTTAAGAAACCCACCCAGGCTGCACATATTATGACACTGTAAGTTCTTTATGGACATGACTTTCTTTGGTGCTTGTTACTAATATAGGTTGGTTTTGTTTTTTTTTCCACTGCAGGTCACAACCTCACTTGGATATCTCCTGGCAGACTGCTCCAGAAGGAACACTGCAGGGGACACACCTGCATACAGGGATGCTACACAGACAATAAATGATCTAGGGATAAACAGAGCTCTTGCTTATCAAGGATTTCAGTCAGGGGTTCCACACAAGGGCTGAATTCACAGTCAGGTCCTGAGAAGTAGAAGTTGGTCATGGGCTGTACTCTGCTGAGAATTGCCTATTATTATGCTGTACCATGATGCTACGACTCTCTTTGAAGCCCATGAGAGCCAAGGAGTCAGCACTTCTCTCAGTACAGAGCAGGTGGGAAGGCTTACCTGAATACAGGCTACAGGTCTGCTGTGTCTTAGCAGGGATCATTTCATCTACCAGAGTTTCTGAAGGAGGTGCCAGACCCACATGCCTGCCTGCAAGGCTTGCAGAGCATCACTCAGGTGAGAGAAATGAAGAGGACAGCTAACACACTCCCACACACCAGCACGGCATGTCCCAGAAACCTCTAAAGAAGTCACTGTCAATTTTCCCTCCCACAGTCCCCTGGATGGTGTGGGTACAAGAGTGTGGAAGAAGCTTTCAAAACTGTGACTGTTCCCCACCCCCAGGGGCTCACACGGAAGGTTAAGGACAAGAGAGAGAAGTGCATGATAAGAGACATCCATTCATTGCAAAATGCTCTCCTCTGCAGTCCAGTAAATATCCCTCTCACATTCCTCAAGACAGGGAGGATGTAACATTTTATTTAGTATAAAGCTGAATGAAGAGTTGCTGACAGCTTGCTCCAGCTTTCCATGAAACAATTCTGCTCCTAGTTGTAGGCCTGTGCTGTGACCACAGAGGTGAGGGATCTAAGTTCAGAAAACAAGTGTCCCAGGAAGAGTCAAATGATGCTTTCACGATTGCCAGTTCAGAGACAGTCTTGCCATGCTCCCTAGGAAGAGCTGCCTTGAGAGAGGTGAAGGGACCACATGGGGAGTGAGAGTCTGAGATCGGGATAGCACCTGGGCAAGGGAAGAGTGACTGGGCGATGGTGGAGGAAGGACCTCTTCTGGCAGCTTAGCCACCACTGGAAACGAGGAATCTAACTTCATCGCAGCACACAGCCCCTCGCAATGAGAAAGAAAGGAGGGAAACGTTTTCTCACGCATGTGCTTTTCATGTCCAGGAGGTGCCACATTCAGCCCGGTGGGTAAGTTCAGACTTCTGGACAGGAAGGAAACCAGTCATCCTGATGCAAGTAGCCTATTTCACTGATGTGTGCTCCAGAGAGCTGCTGTTCATACACAAAAGACAGAGGCATTTTAGCAGAAGGGGATGGAAGAGGAGATACCCTGCAGGCTACAGTCTGCACTTTCATCCAGAGAGCACTGGGAGTCATTCCAAAAAAACCTGATTATATTGGTTTCAAACCCATCAGTGTTAATCAGAGCAGTGTTATCTGTCCTCACACATTATTCCCCATAGCTCACTTTTTCTCCTTATTTCCTTAATATTTTTTTTAGCATTAGTCCTTAAAGCAACATGCTTTAATGTCACTTAGCAAGCTGCGATTTCTCTTTTGTATCGAGTGTGGTAGAGAAACACCAATATACACTGGAGTCATCTGAAGTGGAGAATAAACAAGCTTGGCCAAAAGAGGAAAAAGTATTGCAAAAGCTTCATAATAGCCAAAACTGAGATTCATTAGTAAATGGAACCTTATTTCCCCCAAAGCTTTTCATCCCAGTGTGGTTCAGTGTCAGGGAACACCCTGCAGAAAGGGATCTGTAAGCTCTTGATTAATAGAGAAGATGGCATCACCCAAATGATGACTGGCCAAATAACAGCAGCACCTCAGCAGACTAATGACAAAATCAGAGCACATCCAGCTGTAGCTGGGTGCATTGAGCCTCCTGCACATACCAAGTGGCACTTGTATGTGTTCAGCAGCAGCAGGCCCCCCAGCAACTCCACAAATGCTCAGTCTCACCATCATCTGGTGCATCTACCATAAAACCTGTGAGGACAACAGGGAACTAAGAGGAAAAGGTGCTTGCTGAATTGTGGGGAATTAATATTTTCACACTTAAATGCAGCTGAAAAGAGAGGAACCTGGAAGCATTATATTCTGGGGTGAGGAATATTCCTAACATCTCCTATCTCTGTTACCAGGAGTTTGTTTTTTTATCACGTGTGCATACACACACTTACAGGAGGACCAGAGGTAGTTATGGGTATCATGAATAGAACTGGTTAAAAACCCAAAGTGTGTCTGATAAGTGGCACTTATTTTGATTTTTTTTTTTCCTTTTCCATTTGAAAAGTTGTTCAGTTTTACTACTTTAATTAAGCAGATGGAGTCATGCATCAATGGATCTTGTGCATGTATGAGCTTGGAATTTATCTGTATCCTAAATCTACTTTCTATGCATGAATAAATGTTGTATATATCCTAACATCAATGTTAACAGGCCTATTTAACAATAAAGATAAGCAATTAAACTTAGCAGAAGATAAAGTATATGCAATTTTTAGGTCATTTCCATTAGCAATACTTTATATTGGAGACAAAGAAAGAGCTATGGAATCCTGCTGAAATGCAAAGCTGTCATGTAAAATGCCACATTATTCGTGCACCTCATGTCTCCAAATCCTTGCAATTTTTAGAACATGCTGAGTACAATTTAATTAAGAATTTTCATGCAGGGAGTGTTGTCAGAGAGTATGCTTTTCTCTGCATGCAGTAGTTAATAGTAAAAAACCAAAAGAATTATAATCCAATAGCAAGTGGAAAATCTGCAGACAGACTCCTGCAAAGCCTCTGAGATGCCAATTAAAAAAGATTAAATAAAACAGAATGTAATTTTGAGCTATTATTTCAGAACCACATCCATAAATTACAAAGTGCTTTCCCCCCCCCGAGAAAGTTGCAGAAGCTGCATGCCTAATACAAGCACATTAAGACACCTTGCAAGGCACTGTCAAATAGGAAATATTGTTCTTGAAGAAAATAAAATATATTAAGCAAAGCCACCACAACGATTTCATAGCAGAGGCAATTAAGCTGAAGGACAGTGTGTTGATGGTGCTAGCAACATGAATGTTATGTTGCCGTATAGCACAGGTCCAGCCTGGCCCTACCCTCCATCCCCAATTCTAACCAGTTATGCTTTGCAGGGTATGTTTTAGCCTCTCACGGTTGCTAACAACTAGCGTTTGAAAAATTAGCCTCTCATGTGTCCAAAATAGGTCTCACCCTTCAAAATTATTCAGCCGTGCTTCTGAGAGACAGAAAACAGAGACAAACAGGCAAACAGAAAGCAGAAAAGACAGAGAGAAACATTTTCAGGACAAGCAAACTCAGTTTTGCAACGTTGTGGTCTCAAGTGAGGTAGCAAAATTGAAGCAGAAGCTTTCCAGTGCTGTTGAAACAGAGAATTTTTGGCCACAAAACTGTAATTACTGATTTTTATCATCTTGGCATTGCAGCAAGTAGGGCAATGCCTATTCGTGGTATTTAAGCACTCTCATCTAATTCTAGGGCATCCCTGCTACAACTGACTTTAAATTTTTTATGTGGAAATTACATAACAGTTTGGCTACTGCAGGACCTTTTAGCAGATGTCATTTCAAATTACTGGAGCATTCAGGTAGGAAAATAGTGATTGCAAGTCTACTTGCTGTCATCAAACATACCAAAAATAATTTTCCTATAAAGCACATGTCTCACACTAACGAGACATGGGTGGCTGAGACATCCTGAGTTCTACTTATTCTTTGTGTGTTAACACTAATATCAATTGCTATAAAAATACAGTGACTGGTACAACTGGTAAGTGCTACCATTACAGCCACATCACAGATTTGTCACCACTGCAGTGACAAATCTGTGCTTCCTTCTGCATCTGTTTCAGAACGGGCACGTGAAAAATGCCAAAGTTCTTGCAACACTGAATTCAGAGGTGACTTTTGATAGTTGATTGCACAGAGCAATCAGTGCAGCATTTCAGCAGGCTTAATGTCTTTCGAGTCTTTGATGTCTGTACCTTTAGACACTGACATATCCAGAATTATCCAACTGACCCAGAATGCTACAGTACAAAATGCAGAAGTACATCTGTATGGTGAATGTGCTTTGCTCTGTGATGGTGAATTTATGGTGTTATCTAAATGCTTGGTAATGATTTCATAAACTACATCACATAAAAAACCATAAACTATACATCACAGATTAGTCCAGCTACAGATGACACAATTCAAAACAAAATCTAAGACTGGATTGGTGTGAGGTTATAGTTTTCAGTGTTGGGATTTACAGAAGTGCATCTTTATTTCACATGCTGCCTTCCTATACAGTGCCCTGGATACCTGCAAGAGATTTTTATTTAATGCATCAGTGAGGAATCCTAAATTATAAGCCATAATCTAAATCTAAAGGTTTAGAAGCATCATTAATTTAATATTGGTTCTCTAATAGAAAGAAAATAGCTCCTAAAAAACCCAAACCATACAGATCCCTTAACATCTAAAGAGGGCTTATAACCAACAGAAATGTAATACTGAATTTCAAACTGAGAAAGAAAAAAATTAATTTGTAGCCTTGCTATAAAGACAGAGCAGAAATCTCAGGGGAGTTCAGACCAGATATTCAGCTGTTATGAAGTGATGTTGTTTTATATGTGCACTATATTGTCCACTATGGAAATTTCCTAACACAAAGAAAGAGCTCAACTCACTGTGATATGAATAATTCAGTATATAAATCTGAAGGAGCATCTGCTCTGATGGAAAGGCAGATCAGGTTTGTATTATTACTTGCTTTTCTTATAAGCAAGACTATTAGCTATGTAAATGTGTGAATTTAAGATCTTGTAACTGTTTGAATGCTCACTTCTATGCCAGAAGAATAGGGAACCAGATTTCTAGCTTATATCTATGCTGATCTGGTTTGATATTGTTATCACTGAGTGTAATGCAGACAAGTGTGTAACCCACACATTTTGTTTGAAATGGGGCAGGTAAGCCAAATCCTGGCTTCCCCCAAATGATCCGGCTCACGCAGAGGCAAATGAACACTGTACATTGACTTTCCTATTCTCTACCTTAATGACTTTAATTCTTAATCACCCCATCCAATTATCTTCCCTCCTGGTACTATGCAGTGGCATGTTCAGAGTATGCAAATCTAGCTAAAGAACTGTATAGAAAATATATAGGTTTGCTCTTTTCTTCACAAGTAGGGAAACCACTTTGACAGTGGTGCAATGTGCAGGATCCAGTGAGACACAACAACTTGATGCTTAGATGGTAATTGAAAGCATGAAGATAAAAGACCTCAATCATCAGTTCAACTTCAGCGGAGGTAGGCGGCTAACATCATCTGATGATTCACTTCAGAGATTTTTAATAGAGGACCCTATTACACAGCTACCCCTTATAAGGTATTTATCTCTCTGTCACTACAGTAATGTCTCAGTGCTTCTGGAGTGTTAAAAACATACTTACATCCATAAACTGATGAAGTAAGAAAGGGCTTACTTTATATATAGAGACATAGTACACAAGTATGCTTGACACCCACAGTATAGAAGGAGTGTTGGCACCTGCAATTTGGTAAATACCAAGTCCTTCGGAGCATCCATGCCTAAATTCCAAGTAGAAGTCTCACAGGAGACCTAGAAGGTGAGGTAGGACAGAGGACTGGCCAAGTTGTCCTAAGTTTCAGATGCCGTATCTCAATTATTTACCCATTCTGTGTCTGTTTCTGCTTTATTCCAACTAGCAAAATTCCTAGGAATACCTGATCTTCTGTGCTAGGTTCAGCATAGTGCCTGGATAGCCTACTATCCCTTTCTTTACAAGGAAGTCATGTGAGGGAGGGTACTATCACTATATATTTCCAAATTCTAGCAGTCAGTCATCTAGGATTGTGCTGTGACTCTTTAACAGCTGCTTGCACAGCTTTCTTCTATGACTCTGCCTCCTTCAGACTTTTGGCCTCCCAGTATCCTGCAACAGTAAGGTCAGCAGTTTAACTACAAGCTCTGTGAGAATATACTTTACTTGTTTTAAACTGGCAGCACCATGACTACACTGGATGCACTCTGTTTCTTGTGCAAGAAAAAAAGTGGGCAGTTCTCTGCCACTGTATTTTGGTGGGGTTTTTTTCGTATCTAAAACTTTCAGACTGCTGTGATCTTAATGATTTTTGAAAGATACAAAAAAGTTTCCTGGCAATGGTAATTTGAGTGGAACTGTTACTAAAGATACGATGAAAAAAACCAAAGTTAATAAAAATAATAGGATCCATGATGCAAGTTATACAGTATACTCTGATCATATAGAAAACAAACTCTGAAACTAGAATTCTTCTGCACATTTTTCTAACGCAGTAAGTCTTTGTTCTTCATGAAATACGCCTTATGACACCTCCCTAAGTTAAACAATATTCATATTTTGCAGACTTGCCAAGAAACCCTAAACCAAAACCTCATTACAGGAAGCATTTCTATAGGAAAAGCTCTCGCACACTTGGTTAGTTAATGAAGTGAAAACAGCTACTCCCGTGCAGTTAAGTGCATGCTCACTTCTCTCCTGAACTGGGACCTTCTCAATGACACAACTATCACTAAGACTCAGTATTGCAGTAAGCAGAAGCCCATTACCTCCTGCCAAGCTACTAGACTCTGACATCCAACTCCTACTGAATTTCAATGTCCCGTTCCTTTAGCAAACTTTCAAACCCCCACCTTAAGCAAACGGTTGACTTTATGCTTTCACAAAATGGACTAAAGCTTGCTACCATGCTCCTCCCACATAAAATGTCTCTTGGATGAAGCTGAGTACAAGTCAGACACCACACATGGTAAATTTTGGCACCTTTAGAAAATATAGACATTAAATGTCAACCACTCTAGAAAGCAACAAACGTCTGTTGTCTTGCTAGCCAATAACAAGGAAGATACTGCTCATTTGCATGATGTCATTACATCAGTCATCACAGCAGCTTCCAAATTACACAAATGCCTTAGAAGAGAGAGTTGGCAGCTTTCTTACATTGTGTCATCCGTGAGTCTCATGCTGCATCTATCACACTAATAATAAAATAGTCCAAGCTGGAAAAAATAATTGTACAGACCAGCACCAAATATATACTATTGATCTGCATAGCTGAGATTTGGCAAAAGCCCAAACTTCTTGTTCTCCTCACAAATTCAAGAGAGCAGCCCAGGGTTCAACACAATTTCCGACAGGAAGACACAGAAGCCATAAAGCCTGAGACTCCTCCAAAGGGCCTGAAAGAAAGCTTTCACCCCATTAGATTTATAGCTTGGAAAGCCATTACAGAATCCTTTTCTATCCAATAAATTAGACATTAGACTCTTTTAGCTTTCAGAATTGATCCACAGGGAGAATTCACATTGTCCAAATGCTGTGCCTGAGCTTGAATGCTATTTTCAAAACACAACGTAAGCCAGTTGTGACAAGTGCCCATTGAAAAAGGCCCTGTGAAATTTTGCATAGATGAGATAGATAGGAAAGAAATCTCCAGACTTCTTTGAGCTGCACCAGCATTTCTTGCTAGCACATGCTCTCATGCACCCCAACGTGGAGTCAAGATGCCAGAGCCAAAACAGTTGAGATGAAGGTATGGTATTTGCAACACACAGGCCTATTTGGCATCCCAGGTCACATTTGTACCTTTTCTTAGACTCTAAAGGGCAATCTGTTGTTTTGTGATGCTCAATCGCAATCTGCCTTCCTCTCTGTGTTGTCAACTCACCATCTGAGCAGCCCTGATGTGAAGCTGAAGGAAAGTATGTACCTATTAACAGCCTGTCAGAAACCAGGCTGCACTTTGGACTTATGGAACCTATTAGTTTTTAAATCTCCCCCAGAGACTCTTTGTATTTATGATGCCACAAAGAAAACCCATGTGCTTGAGTAAAATTCAGACTCAACTATGTTTACATGATGGTGGAAGACAAGCAATTGAGAAAACAGTTTTGTTAAAATTTAGTTGCTCTGGCAACTATCATCACCAACATTTTTGTACAGAAAACATGTTTTTCATGATTAATATTTTTGTTTGTCATTTTAACCAAAGGGTTTAAGCAGAGGGCATTTATCTTGTATGGCATTTAAACAAGATTCTGAGCAACGCTGGAAAGAGGATGGCTAGAAGAAAAATAATGTTGCCCAGTATAACCCTTTAATAACTCAAACCTAAGAGTTCATAGTCTGAGGCACGTGGCTCACTAACCTCCAATAAATATCTTGTGATGATAGAACACATCTTACAGAGCAACACCAAAAGGGATTTGCTAAACACTTCTACTAATTCCGCCTTCCTCTTGGAATATGAAAGGACCAGATTGGTGCCAGGTAAGACCTGCTCCCATACATGTTGACATTTCAGTCTTGTTTATTCATTTAATAAAATAATAGCTGCTCTCGGTATGTAATTGTGACACGTAGAGTTTCTTTTACACCAGTTATGTGTTTCCCTCCCATGTTGTGTATCCTGTGGAAAATCCTAGGGTACAGATAACCCTTCAGATGTGCTCCCTTTTAAGACCCAGCTTTGATCTATACATTGCCTTTAAGCTATCCACGAATGCCCTTCTCTGCTGCAGCCTCTTGGTGGCAATAGCATCAGGCAACATGTCTGAAAGTGTACCAAAGGCTTCATCTTCCTATGTTTTGTGCCAGGTAGAACTCCTCACTGATAAGTCCGGAAGAAGAGGCAGTGTTAAGAGTCTGACTTTGTGCTTTACTCCAATGATTTATTCTCCTAGTTCTGTCAAACTTCCTTCTTCCAAATATACAAGCTCTGATGTTTGCAAGAAATTAGATCGTGGAGGGTGGGGGCGAGGGGCACGAGGAGGAATTTTAAAAAATAAAAGATTTGTGGGTTCTCATTAATTCTGAAGACTTCTTAATTAAGCAATTGATTAACACCCTTTGGATAGGTCCAAAGAAATTAAAGTTTTCTGGATTTTCTTTTCCTAGGCCCTTTTTTTTTTGCCGCCTTCTCCCACTTCCCTGGCACCAGCACCTGCCTTTAACAATACATGCACTATTCAAAGGAGTGCCTCTGAGTGTGGTTGAGGAAATCCAAAGCCCTCATCCACACACCCTGGGCAGTTGTGTCAGACTGGGACCCATGTCCAGGTCAGAACAAGCAATCATTTTGCTTACTGAAGCGCAAAAAAACCCAATAGGTTCCATAAGTCCAAAGTGCAAGTCCTCAGCCCATGTAAGAGAGTAACACGGGCATGAAATGCTAACACACAGTGATGCTGACAAAGTGCATACTCAGTCACTGGAGTACATTCATTCCTATTTTGGAAATGGTTTGTTAGTTCCAGTGACCTCTGGCTGAGAGATTCAAGAGCCACATAAGATGCTGCAGCTATTACTGAAACTCATGTATGTTACGAAGCAGCAACTACATTCTATCCTTTAATGATGGATGTAGTTATGCCTTAAACTACAATAACATGTCCTGACAGTCTAAAAGAACCTGAGACTCTCCCTAGTCTTGCCAAAAATATTCCAATTGCCAGACCTGATCGTTTTCCCTTGCTGCAACGGCCAACACAAGCTGAACCTCGTGCATGGGGAAAGGCTGAGAGGTGTGCAAGTGGGCCTGAGAAGGGTCTTTTAGCTGACAAATGCCTGTGCTTGAGAAATTATTTTATAGCACAGTAAGAGTTTAAATCTGTTGCCAGTGAACTCATCCCCTAGACCATTTATCTTGTGGCTGTACAGTCACATTCATAATTTTTTCCTGCACCTTTAAAACAAAATGCATTTGTGGAAGGTAACAGCTTAGGATTTAAACACCTCACAAAGTTTACCAGCCTATTTCAGGTGTGACATTTACACATAGTTGAAACAGTGAATTGCTATTGATCAGAAAGCATTATCAGCTTTCCCAAAGTGAAATGAACACTCTGTCAACACATTTTTATCTCTGTAGCCCAAGGTATTACATACTGACATATAAACTGTAAAAATCAGCTTAAGAGAAAATATAAGCTGATTTTTTAATTTCTATTCTAGCAAGACAGATCATCAGTTGGTCAAGATTTAGCAGCTGAGACATTTTTATTGGCATGTCTCTACTGACTTAGAATTTATTTTCATGTTATTTCATTCAATTGCATGCAGGAAATACTTTCTGCTTGTGAGGATAAAACAGTATTTAAAACTTAGGCTATTTTTTATTTTTCTTTTTTTTTTTCCTGGTGACATTTAGGTTTTAAAAGCAGAAAATCCTAAAAAAACCCCTATTTCCTTTCAATTGCACTATTTGTATGAGGACATCAAAGTAAAGCTGACTGGTTTCAGTTTGGTATACTGACAAATTTGCACCATTTCTAATTAGCATAGCACTGGTGCAGTGTGTCATTACTGGCTTCAGTTCATCTCTGCTGGGCACTCAGGGTGGGGCTTTGGGTACCCATCCTTCAATCAGCTTTTAGATGGTTGGATTCATTTTGCATCACAGACAGGTATGATCTGCAACTTGCTAAAAACTTCTGGTTATTCACACCAGCTCTTAATAGCAAAGTCAAGGGCATCAAACCCTTTCTGAGTGAAGTTTTGATATGGAAGAAACCCAGTGCTACACTAGAAGAATTCTTCATTACTCTGCATTTACATCATCCTTTATGGACAATGATTATTTTCAGCCAGGCAGGACTGTAATGATCACAACTCTATGTCACCACCCAAGACATCCTACCTAATAATTCCTATTCCAAGCTCAGGCTGAGCAAGACCATACCTTTAAAAAAAGTACCCAGTCTTGATTCAAAGATGGCAAATGGTATAAAATGTTGTCCCCTTCCCTTTGCAACTTGTTCCAGTTCACGGTGACCCACATTGTTTTAAAATGTTTGTTGTGAACAGAATTTTTCTCAGTTCTAGACACCTACACTCAAGCTAGACTCTTTTTATAGACAGCGGAAAAAAATAGGCATTGACAAAGCACAGTTGGGCTGACCTATTTTAGATCAGCTGAAGAGTGGCCTATACAATTTCTTTTTCTCCTGCTTGGTAAAAGAGTTCAGGCACATCTCCTCTGGCTTAGAATTTATTTTCATGTTATTTGTGTATGAGAGGTATATTTACTAGAGATATATTATCTCTATACCTAAACTCAAAGATACATATCCTCAAGCAGATTTCTGCTCTGTAGAAATCTATGTCTGGAAATGTGACTCTCCCCCTTTACCTTTACCCAGACCCTAATTTTATCTAAAGAAAAGTATTTTTGTTTCATGCCACAAACACCTTATATGCAACACCACAACCTCATGTTCTCTCTGATGAGCTAAATCAAAGGAATTTCTAAATCTCACAGTATAATGCAGATTTTCAAGCCTTGAAGTCACTCTGTTATTGTTTTATGAAGTCCTCTCCAGTTTTTCAGCATCTGGGGGGTTGGTGGAGAGCTATATGTGATGGTGCTTTGCAAGCCTGATCCCAGCCATGTTGTGTATTTGGGCAGAGGCACTAGTGATGGACCTTACTGTGGTGCTGTACCTAAATTAATTATTTGGGTGGCTCAGCTGCTTAGTTCAGGAGAACTGTCACACTGGCATGACCATATTAATCTACAAGTGACTTTGTTATCTGTACATTGCCTTACACGGAACACCTTAGACATGAGCACGGCTGGATTTAAAAAAAAAGTTGTTCTGATTTGGATGTCTATCATCAAAAAGCAGGACAGCAATGAATTTAGCTTAATATACTAAACGGTGAAAAAAAAAAAAGGAAAATGACAATAGGGAAACAAAATACCAGACATTTAATAAACCTTATAATGGATATATTTGTATTTGGAGTGTTCATGAAATACTTAGCAAGGGAAAAGACCTTACTAGCTATAGTCCAAATATCACATGCAGTCATATTACCTGGAATACACATTATGTTGTAAAACTTCCCAATAACTAAATCTGGAAACCTATCCATATCAATAAAATTCCTCACAGCTATATGATTTGTGTTTATGTAGCAGCTGGTATTTCAACTCTGTAAAATAATTACTTGTTTGCCTTAAAATGACTCATGTACATTATTAAGGTTCACAAGAATGCTAAGGTAAATTTGTCTGCCTTCAGTGGGTGAGTTTTATATATATATATGTTTGTATATATACATATATATATATATTGTTCTTAGCATCAGAGGGAGAAAATTCATACCCTGATAAACTTGATGACTAGGGAATTTGCAGCTCTCCAAACATGCACATGCCACTAGCAGATGAAATTACATGGAGGGTTGCAGCTGCTGCTTAATTAGCAGGATGATAAATCTCTTGAGGATGTTTGCCCTCTGCATGACAAAACAGCAGAGGCAGTGCAGTGGCTGGGAAGAGAGTCAGTCCATTCTGTTAGTATTTAAATCACTGCTGTCTTCTCAAACTCTTCCTAATGCTTCAATCCTGACACTTGACCTGGAGCCTCACAAACCACACTGGAGAGCAGAGCAGGGGAAAAGGGAAAAGCTGCAGTACGTTTAAGTCAGCTCATTTTGAGCTGAGCCTAAAGAATTGGCAGAATTGGACTAACAAGATTTTTTATTTCCCCCCCAGGCTCAACTCCTCCTACCTTTACATATTTATTTTACTGTGCAGCTAAGAGAGAGAAATGAGTGCTCCAGATCTCCTACCCGCATTAGCTCAAACTCAGTGAGTGCTTAGATCTCATCCTGCAGAGGCCTGGCTGCTACAGAGTAGACAGGATGTTAAAACGCTCAGAAGTGTTTCACTGCAATATTTATACTTGAGTCTCTATCAGTATTTCTTCTGATTCATGTATTTTGCTATGCATTAACAACATGGGGTTCTCCTTGCCTTATTTCTTTAGAAACCATTATTACCTACACAACCATTTCCTTCCTTTTTAACTTTTCTAGGTCATTTAGTCATTGGACAAGATTTGCTTCTCATCTCTGTGTAATGAATGTCATTTTCTTGTGAAGAAACTTTCCCTCCTCATAATGTGGATGCTTTTGTCAGCACAATTCATTCTTAATGACAACCTGAAACAAGAGGGTACAGAGAAAGACAGCTGAGCTTTCTAGCAGGCTGAAAGGCTAATAATTAGTGGGTCCTGCATTCAGTGGTTTCTCAGGAAACATTGTGCTGCAACAGCTTAGATGCTTGCATGGGAAGAAATTAGTCTGGTCTTCCTGTCTGACTGAGTTTCAATGGGAAAAACAATTTGGGGTAGGGCTTAAGCGATTTCAGAGAGGATCTTAACTAGTATCTTAATTGGTTCATGCTTGATATCCAGGGTTTTTTTAATAAAACAACAGATAAGTAGATTTTTTTCTGTTTTGAGACATCACCAAGGCCATTAAATGTACTGCACCATAGAATTTCTTTCCTATTATGCCTAACTGAATGGTTTCTCTTCTTATTTTATGACCTCCAGCTTCTTCAAGGCCAAAGATAGATAAACTGCTTATGAACAGTTTAAGGATTAGTGCAAGTGTGGCTGAAAGCTAAAGCTAACACCCATGCTATTACTTTTCTCAAAGGTACAATGCAATACAGGCTTATTCTTTTTTTTTTTTTTTCCTAGCCACCAGCAATAAAGAAATATGTTACACTGGCAGAAACAGTCACTCATTCTATATCTGTAGAACAGAGACACAACATAATATATAGCATCATGCACATGTCCTCCCGTTGAGGATAATCCTGGCTCACTCCCCTACAAATCTATGTGAACGTTAGGCTGGTAGGGTAGCCCTTTTCAGAGATTAAATAATCTAGATATGGAGGGAGAGCTGAGTGAGCAGTTTACAAGTCATAATTAATCTGAGAAACGGCAAGACTTTCTGTTCCCCTTAGAGTAAGGAGCAACTTGTATTACAAATGTGAACTGGAGGGAGACTTCCTCCATTGCTCTGCTTTCTCCACAGAAGAGGAAGGAAGGAATAATACTAAAGTTCTGTTCACCTTGATGGTACAGAGAGCTTTGGCTCCATGTCATTATTGTCATCAGCTGATGAAATCATCACCCTGCCCCTATATTTTGGAAACTCGCAGAAAGCCCTGAAAGAACTATCTACTCTCACTCGTATCTTTGCATTGGTGTGTAAACCAAATGATATCCTTTAGCCCTTTCTCACTTTTTGATGAGTGCTGGAGAAGTTTCATTTCACAGCTCTGTACACACAAACCAGAATTTAAACCAGCAATGCAAGGTGGCCGTGTTGGAAGCTTTCTACCAATGCACAAAAACACCTAACAGAATAGTAGCCTTATCTGTCCCCAGTGGTGTCAATGGAAATTTTGACTGCAAGACAACAAAATGTGGGAACTTACCAACCTGCAGATCATGAGTCATTTTTAAACTTCTGAGTTATTGTTAAAACTGGTGGTACTTCCTTGACTCTAGGGCATGAGCTAAGACAACTGGGGGTGGCTGTGGAGCTGCTAATAGCTGCCACTTATTGAAAATGAGTGAGTGACATATCAATGAGGCAAGATGAGGTAATGCCAGACAGCTGCAAGGGATCACTTCATGAATAATGTAATTTCATCCCTCTGCACACAGAGTTAAAATGCTTCTAATTGTTACTGCACAGATGGGACCAAGATTCTCTATGGTTGGTTTGCTGCTCCCTGGAGAGGCAGAGCTCCATTAGAGGGGTATGCAAGCCTAATAAAAAAAGAATTGATGGCTGTTAAAAGAAAATATGTTTTTTTGCTTTCCTTATATTGTAGTCTCCCAACTGACGGGTTAGGTAGCAAAAAATGTAGAGTAATGAAGAAACATTTACCAGAAATGTGCTGCAGTATTTCTAAGGACACCAGCAGGTGCTGCTGAATAATTAATTTTTAATGTATTCATTCTATTTTACTGCTAACACTGACAGCCATTAGCAACATAAATAACAGTAGATTCTCTTTTGTGGCCCAATCTCTTGCCAATGTTCATTTTAAAAAGACTAGGACAAAATATTCTCCATAGAAAGAGGAAACATATTTCATATTCAAATGTAAATACACACATACACACAGTGATTTCTTTCAGGGATTGATGTTGCACTGTCAGAGAAAAACAGACTAGAAAGCTTAACACCCCTTTGTCCTCTCTGACCTCTGATTTTAGTTTGCATTTAAAAGGCATATCTTCCTATTTGCCATCTCTTGAGAGAAAGGATTATGGCATGTATTGTGTAGCACAGAATAACTGCTAAGCAAGTTTGTTGAAACAAAATTATTAAAACTCTTCAGAGGAAATAAGTGTGTAAGATAGCTGTCAATATATCAATCCCCATCGGTGCATGTACAATAACATAGAGTCTTTAAACTAGAAAATCAGTCAGTGAATATTTGGCTCTTTACTGAAGCCAAGAGTGTGATCTTGATTTATTCCACTGCTAAATCATGGATATTTTTCCTTCCAGTTAAACACAGAGGGTAAATATGATGCTACAGGAGCACACAGTGATGTATGATGAAAAGCCATGGTGCAGAGCAGGTCAGTAACCTGTCACTGGGCTGTCTGAAGCCTGACAAGAGCACGGCATGTCCTCAGAGTGGCTACACTCTCCTGGATTCAAATCTGTCTAAGCTTCTGTAAATGTACATTTAAGCATTTCATGAGTGCGTATTTACTTGATGGACCACAGATCACAAACTGTCCAGGTCTAGCCTTTGACTACAGATTGACTAAGACCTTTTTTATATGGATCTTTGCTTAGAAAAGGAAGTAACTACCATGAATCACAGCTAAACCACAGAAAGCCTCTTTCTGAGACTTCAATCAAAATGAAGACTGGGATTCTCACAATAGTAGCAACGATAAGAATTCAGAGGAGTTCGGCTCTCCACCAGGCTAGGAACACAAGGACCTGAATTTGCCTTGTTGTCCCTGCTCTGACAGGAAATAAATGACATGGCCTATAGCACAGAGAAGACTAAAGGATTTCAGAACAGTCAAATAAATTTGACCTTTGTCTTATCCAAGCATCCAGTCCTTCTCAAAGCCCCTTTTTTTATATCCACCAAAGGACCTAGTGTGGCCTGTTAGGGAAGAACATGGTCCCAGAGCCAAGTACCAGATGTGAGCACTGTCTATGTTTGAGATCTCTCTTTCTCTCCTATACAAGATCCATGGGTATGACAGCTGTCTGCTGGGATTGACTCATAGAATGGTTTGGGTTGGAAGGAACTTTTAAAGGTTATCAAGTGCAACCCCCCTGCAGTGAGCAGGGACATCTGCAACTAGAGCAGGTTGCTCAGAGCCCAGTCTGACCTTACCTTTAACATTTCCAGGGATGGGGCATCTACCACCTCTCTGGGAAACCTGGGCCAGTGTTTCACCACTCTTACTGTAAAAAAATTCTTCCTTATATCTAGTCTAAATCTACGCTCTTTTACTTTAAAACTATAACCCCCTTAGCAATGGATTTATTCTTTCTTATTGCTTGTAAGCACATTCAGAGAACCTGCCAAGGGTGTTTTGTTGGTGTGATTAAATGGTATGTCCTAGCATTGCTTTCTGCTTTCTTCCAAGAGGAAGTACAATACAGAATGTTTGGCTTCAACTGAGAAAAATCTTGTAAGTTGAAATAAAAATATTTACACAAATCCCATGGGAAGGCATCAGCTTTCATAAGCCCTTGGTGGCAGTAAACTGCAGAAACAAGACCATGTAGGACATTCTTTTAAATGTATTGGGAGGAAGGCATTTCTCCCAATACAAGGGCTGAGCATCTCCTAGATTACACTGACCAAGATAATAAATGCACCAGTATGTTTCAGACAAGCCTGTAGAAGACTACAAGACAGAGCACTGGAAGTGCTTGCACCACAAACTATCTACCAGACAAGCAGAACTCAAAAAAGCTGCCAGAGAATATTAGAAAAGAGAAAGGAAGATAATCTTCAGACCCAGCTGAAATGGTTGACTTTACAACAGTCAAGGGAAAACAGTCCCACTGAAGAGCTACAGTTTGATGTTAATTGTGCACATCAACAGTGCTGCAAAATTAGAAAGGTCCTTAATCAAATGTCAAAGGGCATTCATGCAGTCTCCTGGTAATAATACAGTCCAACGAGTGTAAAGTTCTTCCAAAGCAAAGTGCTACCATGTTTAAAATTGTTGAAAGTGGTCTTGAAAGTGCTGGTGACCCATCTCTCTCTTCAGCCTGAGAGAGAAGGAAGAAATTTATAAAGCAATATGCAGAGACCTTCCCCCTAGGCTTTTAAGGTGACTTTGAAAGCAGAGGTCATCCTAGTGATGGCCTGCATGCCAGAAACAACTCCCACAGCAGACTTAGAGAAGCTGTAGTAAATCTATCTCCCACAGAGGAAGAAAAGAAGAAAATACAAAATCTTCAGGGAGGTTCATTTTGGGTTTTGTATAAGTGAATAAACATACAGGAACAGAGGTTCCCACACAAGGCGCAGGCAGTGCTGGCAAACTGAGGAGTTCAATGAGCATGTGATGCTCTTTATACCCCAGATGCCTCTTACCAAAAATGTGTCCCAGAAGGAGCAGGCAGGCTTTGTGGAAAGGTGAAAGAGCTCAAAAGGAGGGCAGAGCGTAAGAAAACTGAGCTGAAAACAAAGCTCCCAGGACTTGTGGGTCTGACAAACTTCAGCATTAAGATACAGTCAGCATATGAAAATGTGGATCTGTTGCCATCTGTGCCACACCACATGGACAAATGTGTAACCTGATAAATACAAGTCTGCCAGAGAAGTTGCTGTGCACTTTGGAGACCTTTGGTCTCCTGTGGTTGTGTGTTCAGTGCTTTAAAAGAGTGGTTCAAAACAGCAAGACCATGTGAGGGAGAAGGAAGAAAAAAAACATATTAAAAAAAAAATAAATCCCTTTTTTGCTTCTTTCCTTACTGATAAGGCAGAGACCATTTCCCTGGGACTGTGGAACCATACAACAGGCTGAGTGATGTTTGCCAGAATTGCTTCAACTGCAGCTACAGCTGAACTCAACAAACACTTTTAGCTGAGAAGGACTTTCATTTGGAGGAAAGGGCATGGATGGAAGAGAAAAAGGAGTGGGAAATTAAATGTTTCTATTTTCAGACTTCTTGACAAATAATTTTGTTTCACAGTTTGACTAAGTTTAGAATTTGAAGGATCTCGGTAATGACAACCAAACAGAATACCAGGAGATAGAACCAGGGGAATATTTTTGAATATTACTGTTTTTCTTTTATCAAGAAAATAATATAAACTCACAAGGAGGAAGAAACTAGGGTACAATGGGGGCAGCGGGTAGGGTGACTTCATTTGGGCTGCACAAATCAAACACTGTTTTCATGCCTTCTTACTACCAGTGTGTTGGCATTTTTAGGATACAAAATTCTAATGTTCTGCCCTTGTTCTATGCAAAGCATATGAACAGAGCCCTCAGACATAATCCTAAAATTCAACGGCAGGGCTTTCTTCCCATTTTATAATCTCAAATGGAAACATATAAATGGAGTAGAAGGGAAGAAAATTTAACATAGCTGTGAAACACTGGTACAGAAAGAGCCACTACAGTTAGAAAGACCATGTTATTTGAAAGACATATTCAGGATGCTGCCTCCAATTCATGCTTATCTTTCAAGGCAGATTTTAACAATAATTACTTATATAACTCTCCTCCCTTAGGGCTCCGGCTGCACTGCCGATTCATTTGAGGCCAAGGTTCACTGAGCATTAGATAGACACAGATAATAAGAAAGAAAGATAAATTGAGCCTAATGATAAGTTGGGATGACACATGTTGAAAACCAGTGCTGCTGCTGCCTGACGCCTCTGGAGAGGCACACCACCCGACTGAGGGTATCATCTCCGAGACATAAAGATGTGACAGCATAACAAATTCCCCTTTCATCAGAGCAGGACTATCTGTCCAGGGTAAGCTCTGCCCAGGAAACCTGCTGCCACCAGCCTCAAACTCTCTGCCTTGTATTCCAGCCCATTAGCAAGGGATTTTCAGTGTGCAGCATTGATGACTATATTCAACTTGGTCTGCATGTGACAAATGCTTCCTAAAGACAAGGAAGGCTTGCGGGGAACTGCACAGATGCTGGGCAGGGTATTACACAAGTCACACTGGAGCAAGAGGTGTTGCAGGTTTACCAAATCCCTCAGTCTTGATCTCATTTAAAGAGAGCCTTTGCAAAATCCCAGTGAAGGAATCATAAGGTTTTCTATTATCTTTACAGTGCTGTATCAATTGGCTCCAGAGGATTTAGATGAATGCAGGTGAACAAGGCAGTTAAAAACCTCACCTATATAAAGTCAGTGAAAGCAAAGTCTATCACCCTGATCCAATATGCTCAGCAAGGTAATTTAAGAAGGAAGAACTGACTTCTAAGTCTTGTATCAGCAGCTGAAAGAGGATGAACACTAATTTCAACTTTGTTTCTTTATTCCTGTTTCCAGGTTAGGTATTGCCTATTAATAAAGGTGACAACAACAACAACAACAATATGTAGACTCAGAAAAAAACACAGTTCTTTATTTTAAGAAGTTGTTTCCCAAAGCTACCTCTAGATTAAGGAAGGCAAACACTTCTGGCTTCATCCATTATAACAAGACTCTCTCTGGGAGCAATTCAAAGCAATTAAAGCCCAGCTCTGATCTGCTGTTGACTATAATAGGAATTTAGGAGGTGAGCTTTTGAAAATATCCTCCTCAGACCTCATCTGGTTGGAGTACATTGTTGATTAGACTGTGAAATGGAAGGCATGAACAGAAATTTTTCCCTCATAAAGGTGCCACAAATGTTCTTGTATTCTTAGGGGCGGGAAAGGAGGGAGAAATAGAAACCAAAGCCAAAACAAAACCACCACCACCAAACAACACAACACAGTAAAATATTCACAGCATTGGAGGTATTATATGTGGTGCTTGCCTACTTATCTCTAGGGATTATCCTCTCCTTCAGAAGAAGGAATAGACATACAAATCAGCTGTAACCAGATTATTCTTCTTAAAGATTTATATCATCACTACACTTGGGTGCTTCATCTCTGATTATAATTAATGTAGCCACTGTAAAACCGAAGCATAAAAGAATCTGAGGCATACACACACACACACACATTTATTTTTTTAAACAGACAAACCAGACAAAGGGGGGAGAGAAGAAACAAAGATGAAGAGTGCAAGGTTGCACCACAGGCCAGTGAGGCAGGAGAGTAAAGGTCTCCAGCACCAGCTCAGCACCTTGTCTAACAGTCTATATGCTGCCTCTCTCAATGAAATCCAGGATGAACAAGAATGGTAATGGCAAGAATGGAATTGGCAAGAATGCTCCCAGGAAATGCTGTATTAAATAAATTACTAATATTTGTCCTAGAGCATTGTCATTGAGGCTGAATTGTACTGGAAATCGGGTTTGGAAGACAGAGTAGGGGCAATGTAGAAGCCTTCATCCACATAACTCAGAAAACCTATTTCAAAGGATTGTATTTTCATAGTCCAGCAAACCAGGCAAACAGTAGTCCAACAGTAGCCACACTCAGAAATAAGAAATGAAAAAGGAGTAAGGAGCAGAAAGAGACAGAGAAGCCCTTAACCTCAGTTTCTCCCAAGTGTGATAGTACAAAAACCTGTGTGACAGCAACAGCTTTGTTTTCCTAATCTTTTCATTTTCAAACCCCAACAGATGACTTTGAGAGATGACTTTGTACCAGCCAGCTAGGAATTAAAGGCTCAACAAATGACTACTTCTCAAAAGCCTCCAACATTCCTCCCTCCCAAACCTGAATGAAAACAAAGGGGAACTGGGCTCCTAACGGCTTGAAAACTTTACCCAAAGACAGGAGATACAAATAGAGCCAGCAGGCTGATGAGTCATTTGGGTCAGCAAGCCTTCACACAGAGAAAATTAGATGTCAGCAAAGTCATAGTTTTCAATATACACTGGCTTAAAATTACATATTAGTCTCAAAAACTAAAAAAAACCCCTCTTTTCCTGAATAAGCAATAGGTGTCACTGTATAAATAACCAAAGCTTTTTGAAAATGCAAGAATGTGAATAGAGTAGATAAGAGTAATTAACTTATGTCAGATCTGTAACAGCATTCAGATGAGTATTAGCTTCAACTTTACTTCAGTCAAACATTCCCCCAGATAAGTCAGTTAATGGTTGAATTAGGGAAATAAAAATTGGAAAACGAGAGTAAGAGCAATAAAGGCAGCAGACAGCTCCTCAGAAGCAAGAGACAAGAGAGCACATGAATGAAGGGAACACATTCATCCGCAGTCAGGGAAGACAAAGCAGTCAAACAAGAACACTTGGACAGCCAAATCATACAGAGCAGGGAAGAGACAAAAGGTGAGGAAATTCAGAACAAAATGCCTAAGCAAAATATGCGATACAAAGAAACAGAAAGCATATATATTCATTCAAGGGGGCATGTCACAGCAATTGTCTACCATTATGTACAGTAATTTCTTCCCTGAAGAAAAGATTAAGTCAACATAGATATAAAATAAGAATTTAGCAGCTGGCTCAGACAATAAATACCTGACAAAGAAGTGGTTATAAAGTAAATTAGAAATACCTTACTAGTAAATTACATAGCTCACTCAAATACGCAAAGGAACAGCAAACATTACATAAGAGTCACCACTACATGCATTTGTCAAGTAGATGTACAATTTGGCATCGACTTGTTCAAGAAAATATAGAATTTGGGCAATATAAGCAGACAGTTTACAATGCTACAAGGGGATTCACTGGGACAAGCCCACAGTGGGTAGGGACGTAAAACATGAAAATCCCATTATCATATGACAGCCCCCACCTTCATTTTTTAACTCTTAAACACTTTGGTGTCTGGCTTGCAACTGCCACCCTCACACATGCTGTTTTATGCCAAACTTACTGGGACCCTACCTCCCTGTTAAATCAGATGTCAAAGCAACATGGTGCCCAATTCCCGGGAGGAATGAATGTCCCTAAACTGGCTGGCTTTCTATGGGAGAAAGGGATGCTTCCCATGCTCAGGTGAAAAGATGCACTGCCCTTCCAGTTGATAATGCTTGCCCAAAATGTGCTGGCACCACCCAGCTAATTACCAAAGGTAATGACAATATCTAGCAAGCATCAGCTCTGCTATCCAAGATGAAGTATTTAACTGTGGAAGAGCAGCTTGCAACATCCCCACAGGGGACTGACACAGAGTCCAGAACACATTGGAGAGTCCAGCTATTCAAAAGTACAGGACTGTGACCCCAATGCAGAAAATTATCTCAGTCTTGATAAAATGGGTACCCTTCAGCTTTTATTAAAGCTGTTTTACTTTGTCATGTTTAAAACTGTCAATATCTACAAATAGCTGAAATGTGACTAATAGAATTTCATACTAATAACTGCATCAGCAGGAGAAGAGTTCTGGCAATTATTGATCCATACTGATGTGATCGACAAGACATTTTGCATTGCTCATGCAGGCATATCAGCTGCCCTGAAGAACAGCAGCTGCAACACATCTGAATAATCTAGACAATTATTCAGAAGTAATTATTTGAATCAGAGCAAACAGATAATCAGAAAAAAAATGGAAATCATAAATTACTGAAAGTAAATGAATAGCAAACAGTGAGACAAATTTATCATAGTCAGAGGTAGCTGAGTGGTGAATCAGATCTTGAAGGAAATGTACAGAAACAGGGGGTTTTGAGGATCCTTCTCACAGACATCTGATGACAAAATGATAAATAAGAATCTGACTTTTCTAATTGTACACATCCAACACCCAGGTGTTATTCTATCTAGTCTGCTGTCAGCACGATTTTCAACACCTTTTTCACTTAGTCTGAAGAAACGACTACAATGGAAAGATTGGCTGCAAGTGGTATGAGTTGGGTGTCAGCTCTCAAGCTTACATTCACACATCACCAGTTACAAGTGTCAGTAGATTTGTCATCTAAACAGAAATTCTTGGGCTTCATGACACACTCCAGTTAGCCCTCTATGAATACAAAATCAGTACTTAAATGGTTCAGTCTCAAAAAGCAATAAAATCTATAGGTAGTGTTAGAGATGGTAGACATGTAATAATTTACTCAAAGTGTATATCAAACCACAATCTGTGCTACCACAATTGGATAAGCTAGCCAGGAATTAGAAACTTTACGGAAGAGTTTATTTTTCTGGGTCAGCATTATCATTATTTATTAGAACCTCTGATGGCAACTCTAAAATAGACTCATTTTTCAGTATTTCAGATATGTTATGTAAAGGATTTATTAATATTATGTAACCATTTCAATGGTGCAAGATGATGGAAAAAAAACAACACACAGTCCCCCCCTAAAGTTATGAATTACTAAAATGGATGTTCTACGCATGATTCAGTAGACCCACACTGGGGCTTATAGAAAGCTAATCTGGAAAGATGAGGCTAGCAAGTTGCTACACTCCATTCCACCATGGCTAAGGTACAGTTTCAGCTTGTGGCTGCTCTCTTGCCCAAGAGCTCCTTTTTATAGCCACCTCCTTAAGGCCAGCCTGTGGCTCTATGTCCAGGTGCAAGATTCTTTCTGGGCTTCCCAGCCCAGAGATGTCCTGTGAGCTGCACAGGCGCCACCTCAATGCAGTGGTGGGACCCAAATCTACATGGTGGCCCTGCCCCTTGGGGCCCTTCATGGGAGATGCTGTTGCCACACAACACAGTAGTGGAAGGAGCTGGGCTGAGCCTGTCTTGAGGGCAGAAGAGGCCAGGTCCGACTGCCATGGACACCAAAATGGGCATCATCACCTCACTGTTCCCCATCAGAAACCTGACAGAGACTTTCACAACTCTTCTCCCAGCAAGGAAATGTGCTGCAGTTCATCAGAAGAAATCCCTTATGCTTTTCTCTGCTGTCCAAATACTCCCACCCTTGGTCTCCAAGTGAAGCTCTAGGTATAAAAGATGACCCACAACTGACTACTGGTAGCTCTGATAGCTTACATATTTTACCACTTTGTTATTTTTTTCTTTTCTTGCATATTTACTCAGAGAAGAGGCCTTAGATTTTTGATTTTCCACTTCTGATGGCACATAAATATTTCTAATTTTTTATCCCATTTTTCCCCTGACAGGTTACACCAGTAGGAACCTCTTTAAATCAAGGAGCCCATTCCTTCCTGAAATATTTTGTTGACATGGTTGTCAATGTTACTGAAGTCAGAGAAAAATGGAAACAGAAAGGGTCATATATTTAAAATTCTGGGAGGTAAAAAGAAACAAAACCAAAACAAAACAAAAACACAGCAACCTGAGGAAAGGAGGCATTTTAAAATATGTGGGAAGGAAAGGCATTGGCTATTTCTTCAAATATAATGAGACCCAATTGGAAAATTTTGCTGACTGCTACACTAATTTGTAGTGATCCCAATATACGGTGCACACTTGTCACTGTCCCTGCAATCTTCTCTGCTACATGAACATTGCCTGGAAACATCGTCAATCGCTTCACAGCTTTAAATTTAGAAGGTGAACACTAACGTGTTATTGAAAATCACAGCTCTGCTACATTCAGCAGGGATGTGTTTCAAAATGCTATCACTGTTCATCTAAAACACATATCTCATAGAATTGCTCCAGCTGGAAGAGACCTTCTAGATCATCAAGATCATCTCTACACCTTTGCTGCTAACTAGGCCAATACCTTCCTAATAATGTAATCATTCTGACAATTTATATTCATTTCCATTTCTGGGTTTTCCCATTTTCAGGAAGTGCTTACTTATTTTCACATACTGCTGTATGCTTTGGATGCTTTCTTTTTCAGTTGTGAGGTCTGAAGAAAAGTATTGCAGAGCCAGTGATAAAATGTCTTACCAGTCTGTTAACAACATGTATGACCTCTAAAAATACAATGGAATTGAGATGTCATCTGCCACCCAGACACTCCCAAACTTTGAAAGGGCAGGTGGGACTCTAGGCATGATGTGGTCACTTTTCTTCCATGTGCTGCAATAACATCATCATACAAAAGACATTTTGCTGATAAACACAGAGCTTTTCCCTCTACAGAGAGCAGAGCATGGTTATTCTCAGGAGGTAGACCAAACCTCAAGTTCTGATACCCTCTAGGTCTAGATAAGACATGATCTTAAGCAAAACTTGTCAAAATCTGCCACCCATGGGTGGATGTTATTCTGCTTTTCCCACCACTTCTGAGTGCCAGCTCCCACATCTATTGCTGTCTTCTGTCAAAGTCAGCACCACTGACTAAGAGAAAAGCAGTTTCTGCAGAGCTGGAGTGCTTTCTAAATGTACTTCCTAGGCATGCTTCATGAGAAGCTATCTAGAAGTCAATTAAGTAAATGAAAATTGTATTACGTCTAAGTTAAGTTAATCATAACTTTCTCATTGACTTAAGGGAAGAAAGATTAGACTCACACTTGCAATTGTCATACTGATTACAAGTGGTGTTTCACCCCATCTTCTTGTTAGCTCCTGTTTCTTAGACGTTGCTACATGTTAGTGAACATTATAGAGTTTCAGTAGGTTTATTTCTCATCAAGTAGTGTCATCATTAGTACAAAATGATCCAGCATCAAGTGTTTCCTGTTCTTTTAGCCTGATGCTTTGAAAGATCTTAGAAAATAGTTACTTGGAACAGCAAAGCAGAACATGCACAAGATGAATGTGTGTGTGTGTCTTGGTATTACAGGTTTTTCTTTTTTCTCTCTCACAATTTTGTCTGAATGTAACCTCCTTTGAGAAGCTGGGTTTCCAATTCTTGCTAGCCCCATTTTCTGGCACACCACAAAGAGTAACACAAATTAGGACACACTCACGTGTCCTGGCCAAAATCCAGGAGAACAATGACAGCTTAAGAAGGGTTGGAGGACAGACTGGGGAAAGATGCTCTTAGGGGCTGTGACATACTCTGAATTGGCTGTAGATTGAGCTTACCCAGAATAAGCTCTCCAAAGATGGTCAAAAGGCTTTGAAATTCAAGACAAAATTTATTCATATGAGAATTAGAGACCTAACTTTTAAAAGAGGAAAATTCAGAGCAAGCATGGAAGGCAGAGCAGTTCTACTTCCAGGGCACATGGTCTTTTGAGAGGCTGTAGCAGAGAGCACACAAAGCACACAAATGAAGCCAGTATCACTGATCAAAGGGGCACTTCTTCAAAACCTGGTAGTAGGTTCTGCTAAATCCAAGTTATCGTCATATTAATATTCCTCAGCCACTTAGAAGTTCATCTTTGTTGTTCATGCCTGCCCAGCAGTGACAAGTAAAAAATGAGAAGAAAAAAAAACACAACCCACCACATTTTGCTATCTGATTTCAGGTATGCCATTAGTTTCCACAGCCAACCTTGCTTATGTACTTCCAACCAGCTTCTCAGGACTGTCTCTAGGAGAAAACTATGTTTGCTAAGAATTTTATTTCTCAGCTAAGCCTTCCAGAGAAGTTTCTGCTTTTCCTTTTCACTTTTCTGTGAAACTGATCCTTGCTCACTAGTGCTCTCAAGAAGACCCACACAGCTAGGAAAGCCGCACATTACCAAAGAGTCATGTGAAAGAACTTGGACTTCACAGCACACTGCTTCTTGCTCAGGCAGTCACTCTGCTGGCAGCATTGGTACCCAGATTCATATGTTACGGTCTGTGCCAAAAAGTAACCTCTTCCCCTATGAAGCTATAACTCACCTCTGCATGTCACAGCTGCAACCATATTCCCAAGCTAATCACATATTCTACATAGAATAGGTACATACAATTGTATATAAAGGGCTAATACGTATTAAAGTACATTTTTTCTTCCTCTGTTTAGTGTTGCCAAAATAAGTCATACACAGGAGTCCCATTTTAGAAGACATAAATTGACACAGTAAGCTTTAGTAAAGCCAAAAGTTGATAAAATAAGTGGAAAAACAGCGTAATTACACTGTGTTGAGGAAAACAATTGTAATGCCTGCTACATTTTAAATAGCACTTGCTATCTCCAGAACTTAAAGAGGTCAATATCACAATATTGTTATCAGCTGTTACATCGTCAAAAGCCCATTACCAGATGGCAGTAGGAAGGGAATGTGCCTTACTCAGCACCCTGTAGTAGGTTATTAGCAGAGCTGTGAATAGAAGCAGATCCAAAGTGTCCTACTCAAAAACCATACTCTGTTGGCTGCCTAGCAGCTCATAGATCTAAGATTCATAATTCTGTTTTATCCTTCAGTAAACAGAAGCTTTATCCCAGGATTACTGAGCACTATGATAGTAATTAAGAGAGGGTTTCTTTAAAGGACAAACGTAAATAAGGCACCTGTTAGCTTGCAATAGATGCCGAATGCCTGATTGCTCTCTTTGCCTTTGCAAATCTCTTCCGATCCCACAAGCAATAGGATTAATGGTGCTATTTTGCAGCTGGGAAACAGATTACAAAGCAGAACATGCCCAAAGTCACAGAGTCTCTGACCTTTACCTGGGGAGAAATCACAGGGCTGGGAAAAGCATCCCCTGCTTTACAGTTAGACAACACCCTGCTCCATTAATTTCATGCACTTTTTCCAATTCATTAACTAAAAGTGAGTCATGACCAAGAATTAAAAATAAATACCTTGCACTGCTACTTTTCTGGCTCTAATAGCAGTCCTTTCCCAAAGGACAAAGCATTATGAGATTAAAATTATACGCAGAGATAATATGCCAAGAGTCTGGGGCCAGGCCAGGTTATAAAGAGGGTACAGCACCATGGAAACTCTTAACAGAGTATTTAGTATAATGCCACTTTTTAGCATCAACTGCTGTAAAGATAGCAATCTGACAAGATCACAAATTCTGTTGAAATTAAGATATTATAAAGCAGATATTATATAAGCAGCATGATTAAGACATTTAACGTGAACATAATATATGTGCATGTACAAACAGGCATATACATTGTCCAAAACCTTTAGCTTGTATAAATATCTGAAGATAAAAGCTCAGCAATGCCCGATGGAAACGTGGTCCACAGTGTGGATCTGCAAAACTGCTGTATTCTCAGCCCACCTTACTCCTCATTGAAAAAAAACAAAGCTCTCTCAGTTGCAAGCTGCTCCAGTAATGATGTCTCGTGTCATTTGACAATCTATAAGATGCAGTAGTGGTTCCTGTTCATCTGTTTAGATGATATACACTATACCAGCCATCACAAGTCTGTTCCTTTGGCTGCCTCTTGGCTCTGCCCCAGAAGCTCACCACCCATATCCTCCTGCCTTCTCCCTACACCAGCTCCCCAGGAAACTCCTATGATGAGTAAGTGAATCGTCACAGGGTCCTTCCTTTGTGTACCATGCAGGAGTGCAGAGGTCGGGCTCTCACCCTGTGGTTTTACACAGGTATTACAGCTCATCCTTATTCAAGGGATTAAAGGTAGCCCAATGTACACCCTTGAGCTCTAAACAAAGCCTCTGCTCTGTCAACCTCAGAAATCCAAAATCAGTTAAACAAGAAAACAATTTATACTCGTGATCAAAAATAATCATATAGTATAAGTGCTTTCTGGTCAGCAGATGGCAAACTGTACCATGGTAGGATCTCATTATTCCAGTGGATAACTACAGGCAGGTTAACACTGTCATGTGTGACACAAAAGCTCTGCTTTGCTGCCTGGAGGAGTAGTGTTTATGAAACAAGGGAAGAGATGTTTCTCCATGGTACTGCCTGGCTTTCAGTCAGGAGTATTGCACTTAAAAATCTGGGTGCTTTGCTTAAAGGGAGACAAATTAAAGACTTCAAGAAGAGAAACAAAGCACCTGTAAAAGGTGTAGCAATGTCAAGGATTGATGATTTTCAGCAGAGGAGAGGAAGACTGAGAGGAGACATTAACAATTTACTAATGGACAAAAAGACAATTTCAAGATGACCAGGCTAAAGCATGATGACCGATGCTCATTAGCGCTGAAGATAAAGCAACTAGTAATGAGCTTAAACTGCAGTTCTGAAAATTTAGGTTAAACAAGAGAAAAAAAAAAAACTATAACCATTACAATAAGCAGCTAAGGGAGGTTATGAAACCAGGAACGTACTTAAAGCTAAGTAAATACCCATATATTAGAGAGAGTTTGCTTCCACTCTGCTCAGATTTTACTGCCCTGTAATACACTGGTAAAATAGGATTGATTGTAAATGAACTGAGGCCTTCTACATAAAAATAAGTAGACCTATCTATGGACTCCAGTGGTGATTCCTGTGACTGTTTTCACAGAAATAACAGAGGTTTTACTGGCAATAGCTTCACGTTGCACCTCTGAGAAAGAGGAGCCTAGGGACATCAATGGCAGCTTCAGAATCTGGAAATCTAGCTTGGCTTTGGGCACCTTCAGTGCACTCATCCTCCCAAGGCAAGCATGAGTTGGCAGTCCAGTGTCAACAGAACAGGCTGGGAACTATCAGAAAGCATCAGCATGTGCAAATGCACAGACACACACACACAAATTAAAAGTAGAATGCACCTTCAAAACAAGAAGGGGACCCATTACCAAAACACAGAGAGCAGGAGGTCCTGCTGCCTTTCACAACTGTCATCATTTTAAAATTCTGAGTGTTGATGATGGTAGTTACAGCTAGACCTGAAGGTTTTACGAGGCTTTTCCTACAGCATTTAGTGTCTTCCAAGGCACCTAGAAATAAGCAAATCCCAATGCTGAGAAGGCATACAAGTTTTCATGTCGAATCTTGCAAACCAAAGAGGTTAACAATACCTTTGGGTATTGATTCATCATCAAAATTAATATAGTGTAAAAAAAGAACAACTGATAGCTGCAGGAATGCCACTGCATCTGCTTCCATTCTTCACAGCTCTTCCCTCCATTCTTGACTTCTTTATTCCTTTCTTATAATTCTGACTTTGCAGACAGTGGTAAAAAGTAAGAACACTAAACCCAGCATTGCCGAGGTCCAAAACAACTTGAACACAATGTTGCTGGCATTCTGCATTTGCCAAGACTAGTGATGTAGGATTGAGCTTTTAGCATATTTTCCCGCCACAACACCTAATGATCTGCCCAGTCTGACTGTTCCAAATCCCCGGGAAACTGAGTAATACCATTAGCACCTTTCACAAGCAAGAATCAGAAACATAAAGACACAGGATGGTGTTTTCAGAATCCTAGCTAAAACCTGGTCTCACTAAGAGCCAAAATTGGCTTATCACATGTAGAATGATTTTAACCTCCCCTAGAGAATTCTGAAAGTGGTGGAAAATAACAAGGATCAAGGAGACATTCCCCTGTCCAGCTCTGGGTTTCTAGGTTAATTTTTGTTGAACCAGTAATACGCTACAAAATACTTGCCCAACATCTGCATTACTTCTACCCTGACAAACTCTTTTCTTGCTTGAGAGTCATTCACTTTGGATAATAAAGGGGAAGGTGAATCTCAGTCATTACAATCTCCTAGGGTTTGATCTCTGCAAACTGTCCTGGTTTGGGTGAAAACAGGACTAATTCTGTTCAGTGATTTTACTCTTCAGTTCAGTATTTCTAATTAA